>ML682310.1:5813639-5885834 GCA_007922195.1 Podocnemis expansa
AAACCCGGTCACACTCCAAAGGGGCAGCCGTGTTAGTCTAGTAAAGCAAAAAAAGCAAGGAGTCTTGTTGCACTTAAAGACTAACAGATTTATTTATCGCATGAGCTTTTGTGGGAGAAAATGCTACTTCATCAGACGCTTGGAAGAGGGGAAACTTACAGAATGGGATGAAAATAAATGCAGAGGAGTGTAAGACATGGGATCAGGTCATACTGCAACAGCAAATCAGAGCATTGGTAAGGATTCAAACTTGAGGAAACAGCATATAGAGGGAGGGTGAAGTCAAATTACCTGTTATAATGTGAAAAGAATCCATAGTCATGATTCAGCTCTGCTTTCACACAACCTAATCTACGTCTTAGTTGAATTTTGGCTGTTTCTCCTTGAAGTCTTGATGTCCCATTGATTTTCTTTGTTGTGACCTGCAGGTTTTACTCATGCTGTGAAGGTTACGAACCAACAGTTCTGTTCATAAAAACGACAGAGGGGGAAGTAAGTATTTCTCAAACACCAAAGAGTACTGTGAGTGTGTCTCGGTTTCTTATTGGTCAGTGGAGAAATGCACAGATGGGCAGCCATATGCTGCATCAGCCTTAGCTTCCAAATGGTCTTAAATCACAGCCCTATGTTCAGCAGTTTACGCTTGAGGTGACAAAGGCGTAGACTGTTTCTGATGTAGGAGAAAGTAAAAGGTTAAAATAGGAAAAATGAGTAGAAGTGTCTAGATGTTGGCTCAAGGCCTAAGGAAGTAATCCAACAGTGGGCCTGAACAGAATGTACAGTGAGCCTGAACTGAAGGTATGGACATGAAACAAATTGTGAAGTTCCAACTTCACTGGAATTGGCAAGAAACAAAGCTGAAATTGTAGTAAGTATGAAAAATGGAAAAGTACCTGAAAGGTATTAAGCTGTTTTAGTGCCAGTGGATAATTCCAAAAAAATAGGTAGGTATTATATAAAGTGACCCATGCAAAGCTACGGTTTCGGTTGCAATGTGGTAGCTCTTGCTTCGTTTGCTTGGTTTTTTTTTTTTTTTTTTTTTTTTTTTTGCTATCCACAATTACAAAGAGAAATTGGTTTCCCTGTGATGTGATGGGTAATGGTTCCACAAAATCAATCTCTAGTCTTTGAAATGGCCCTTTCAAACTTTGATGCATGCGTTCACCTCTCCTTTATCTTTAAGCTGGGTCTTGCTCAGCACAGGTTAAATGTCTGTGTATATGGATATCCAAATCTCCCCTCATGTTTTGCCACCAGCCCACTTTCTTTAACCTTTCCAATGCCTCCTCTAGCTTGGGGTACCCCTCCACTAAGGAGCCATGGTTCCAATGCAAAACTATGTGCTGTAATCACTTCAGTGTTACAAACACCCATTCTTTAACTGGTTTGGCCAAGAGTCGGTGGGTTACCTACAGTAACCATCCTTCTCCGAGATGGGCTGCTCGGATCCATTCAGCATTAGGTGTCTCCGTGCTGGAGTGCCGGATTAGCGGAAAAACTTTTGTCCTAGCCTGTCAGAAGAGGGGAGGCAGCCACTGCCCCTCGCGCCACCCGTGACTATATATACAGCCACCTCCCCCCTCCCCTCCTCAGTTCCTTGGAGTCGCCAACTCCAGAAGCGGGGATGGAGGGGAGGGACCTGAATGGATCCGAGCAGTCCATCTCGAAGAAGGACGGTTACTGTAGGTAACCCACCGTTCTTCTTCGAGCGCTGCGCGGATGCATTCAGTATTAGGTAACTACTAGCCATGCTGATGGATGGCGGGTGGACTTTGTACTTCTGCCTTCAGCACAGCGACAAATCCCGCAGAGCAGACCCTCCCCCAGCAAGGCACTTGACGGGAAAAACGGCGAGCAGGCCTGACGGCCCGGAGGGCAATGGCTGAGGGTCCGCCAAAACGGGGTAGGCCTGAATCCACAGTGGTCGAAGAATAAGGGTCAGGCCAAGTCACCTGGGTTGGTAAAGGGAAGGCAATCTTGAGTCAGATTGCACAGGTTCCCTGCCAAAGGGGGAACTCAGAACATAACTGTCTGATAAGTTGGCCCCAGGCACATTTTATGACCGTGCAAGAGAATGTCAAAGGCTAGCAAGAGGGCTAGCTGAGTAGGCGCATCTTGGTGGGATGCAAGAAGGCATAGAGCACCGCAGGCTTCCAGGAGCCACCTAGTCATAGACTAGTTGGTAGCTGCTTGTTGCATATGAAGCAAGGGGAGATGGGCAATGGCTGCCATGGAGAGCGCGGCCATGCGGGCCGTCTGAGCAAAGGGAAGTAAGGGTAAAACCGCGAGGTGGCTCGGGGTTGGCTGAGAAGGCCACTAAACACGGCCTATGGCCTATGGGTTCAGGTCAAGAAGGGCGGGCCTTCAGCATGAATAAATGACCCCAAGTGCGGAGCACGTGATTCAACTGGATTGGCCCTATAACTGGCTCTCGTAGGAGAGGCATGGAAAGTACTGGCTGCAACATGGCCTAGTAATTGACGGGAAGGCCTATAGGCTGCTAGAATATAAAAGTGGGGGGGAGGGGGTCACCTCCCCCTGGTTTGGACCCCTCAGGTTTTCCCTTCGGCTCTTACTAGAGGGTGGGAAAAGCGGGGGAAGGTGGAAGGAAAAAACTTCCACTATAGTTAGAGAGTCCCTAGGCGATCGAGGAATCAAGGGGCAGCCAGGAGAGAACCTCCAGACTCAATACCTATGGTCTTTGTCTGGCAAGTAGCTCTATCATCTTGTCTGTCAGGGTTGTCCAGGAGGCATTTCTAAGGCATGATATGAGGGAAGGTACCAATGAGGGTCCTTCTAGGCTTGAGAAGGGAGCCTCAGTCGAGTGGTCGCCAGTTCAAGGGATGCCCCATTATCAGAGAACCAGACGGGATCCCCGCCCGGAGCAGGGGGCATAGACGGAGGAAAGAAGAGGCAGGAGAACCACCGAAGCCGCCATATGTTGCCTAGGAAAAAAGGGGTTCTCTTCATGTTGCGCCATAGGAATAGCAGTGGTGTCAACGGGGTACTTGAGAGAAACGGGGGGGGGGGGGCCGCAAATATGCCAGATGCCACCCATGCGTGTGGGGAGGGAGCGGTAGCACCAAGGGCTGCGCTGGGTATAGTAGGCAGTTACGCAGGTGGGCAGGGCGGGAAGGAGAGAGAGAGAGGAAATATGAGTATTGCACCCCACCAGGGGGAAGACTGAAGGTAAAGCTACGTAGGTGCCCAAGAAAGGAGGAATCTTCGTCTGATATAGATGGCCATCCCCAAGGCAGTGGATATTGAGTACTATGTGCGCGAGGCACTTGAAGGGGTAGGCCCCGCACCGTTTCTCAAGGTGTGGAACACGGCAAGGTGTTCCCTTTTCAGGATTAGGTGGCCTCGGTCATACTTGTTGACCCCGGGGCACCGTGGACGACCCTGAAGGTGATAGATCAGAAAAGGGGATGTTGGGTGGGTCCCCAGTATCCAGTAGGTATCCAGAGGTACGGCTGGGGATCTTGTGAGGTAGGAAGAGGAGAGGGAAGTGACGAACCATACCTACGGTTCCTACAGGGGTGTACCTCTCTCTATATACACCTTCCCAACAATGGCATCCCAAACATCTGTATTCACATATAGGTATGACCTGTTGACTGCGGAGGAAAAATCTCGCCGGAGAGTCGCAGTCTCAGTGTGGGCAGCTGTGTGACCAGGGACACACCCCCCCCTTTCTTCCCTTGACCCAGGTACGCGGGGTCCTATGTGGGACACGCGTGATGATCACTATGTAGTCCTACTAGGGGGAAAGTCTTTGGATGTGTGCATCTTGGAGCCCTGCTGAAGCTAGGCTACAATGAGGAGCGTCTCCGTTCCTTGATGGGTCTAGGGTGGGAGAAACGCGATGGGCGCAGTCGGGGAGGAAGAACTGTTGTAATGGGGGGGGGGCGGTTTTCGTTGGCAGGTTCAGGTCTAAGGGAAGTGCCGTTGCCAAACCCCCAATTCTGTAGGGCTCGGGCCCAGGTAGAGGCTCGAACTCTGGACCTTCAGGTTGAGGGCCTGGTGCTCAGTAGCTACCTAGGCAGGCCCAGGAGAGTGCAAAGGCAGACCTAAGAGGGCCTGGGAGGCCTGACCTTCCCATGGAAAAAAGGGAAGGAGGGGGACCTTAGGCCAATGGTGGTAGCGGTAGTCAGGCGGCTCGCCTCCTGAGGGTGGCTAAGGAACCTTTCTGTCCAGTTGACAATGAAATGCAAGGGGTTTACCCGCCCGAGGGGTAGGATTTAGGTCAGTGGGGTGACACCCGGGGGAAGAAGGCCAAAGTACTTGGCCTCCCCTCATGGATCTCTGGCTGTGCCCACCACTGGATGGGTTTCGGGAGGGAACAGGGCCTCCCCATCGAAAGGCAGGTCCAAGACCACCTGCTGCATGTTTGGGGCCAATCTGGCCTCTCTAAGCCAGGCTGCCCTGCAGACGGTAACTGCCGACACGATGGCTCGGGCACCAGTGTCCACCGCATCACGAGCGGAGAGGAGGAGGTCCTGTGAGACCATGTTGCCTTCCTCCAGGAAGGCATCATAGTTGTCTCTAGCCTTGGGTGGGAGCATGTCCCTGAATCTCCCCAGTGATTCCCAGATATCCAGCAGGTACCTGCTGGTTATGGCCTGGTTGTTGGCCACCCGCAATTGAAGGGCTGATGACGAATACACCTTGTGGCCCAGCAGGTCAATTTCCCTATTCTCCCTGGAAGAGGGGAGGGGGTCCCTGGGCGGATCTCTGGCCCCCATTGCCATTTGGACAATGTCCCAAGGGGGAACCGGGTGGCCAGCAAGTAGTCTGGTTCTGGTACCCTGTACCTCACGCTTGCCGCATCTGAGACTGGTGGGACAGAGCATGGGTACTGGCCACCTGGAGCGTGCAAGATCCCATACACTCGGGTGAGGTGGGACTGCTAAGACCTCCATGGCGACGAACGCTGGCCCGAACAGTGTATCAGGGGGCAGACTCAGGGGTCCACCTGCATGCCTAGGTGGGCCGTAGCTCAACGCAGTAAGTCGAAATGCGCCCAGAGGTTCCCCGTAAAGGTCTCCAGTGCCAGAGACAGTACGGCACTGGGGAGCCAGCAGGGAGGGGGTGGAGTTTCCTCGGGGGACCATTCTTGCGCCCAGAAGTGAAAAGGGGATGCTGTTCGGCGCCGGGGCCATTTAGAGCCCCTGGAGGGCCCTTCTTCAGGGCTGGAGCCAGGGGATGGGGGTTGGGACTTTTGGCCCTGCACCGGCGGTGGTGTACTGCTGGCCTCCATAACGGGGGGACAGGGTGACCATCCCTTTTGGGCCCAGGCCTTGGATGAGAAGGCCAGCTTGCCCCTTCTAACCATGGGTGGGGCGGGAGGAGTCAGAGGAGCAGTAGGGCCCGCGCTGCCTCCATTGCCTCCGGTGTGGAGGGGACAAGGATTTCCTCTGTGTGGGCCGTGGGCAAGTCCTCACTGGGAAAGGGAGGGCTGCTTGGGCGGGAGGACTCACTCTCCATAGGCACTGGGATCTGTGGTGCCGCTGGTGAGGTTAACCGGTGCTGAGGTGGAGTTGGCAGCAGTGAGACCGGGCTATGCTAGGTCATTGGCACTGGAGGTGAGGCAGCTTGGTGCCGGGGTGAGCCCAGTGCCGATGGTGCTGGGCTTGTTGATGGTGATCCTGGTTGGTGCCGGGGTGCCAGAGCACCAGGTTGGCACCACGGTGCCGAAGTTGGCACCGAGGTGGTGGGGCGGCAGTGGACACCGGTAGCACAGCACTACACAGGCGCTGCTGACGAGCTGGACCTCGGGGCCGGGCTCAAACCCGAGGCTTCGGGTGAGAGGTGCTGAGCCTCCTCCAAGGCTAGGGTGCGGTGTTGCTGTTCCCTCTCCTTGATGGTCCGGGGTTTGAAGGAGAGACATATGGAACATGCCGAGATCATGTGGTCTGTGCCCAAGCACCTGAGGCACTTCCCATGGGGGTCATCCCTGGGGAAGGCCTTGCCACATTCAGCACAGGGTTTAAACCCTGGCATGGTTGGAAGCTTCGGTCCAATGATGGAAGGTTCTTGGAGTGGAACTAGTTCCACAATAGATTCTCCTGGTCAGCGAAGCTGATCTCACAGGACAAGCCGCTTGCAACAGCAAGGAGCGGATGTTCCAGATCCGACACATGAGGCGGAAGAAATGAAACTGAGGAGGGGGCTGGGAGGCGGCCATATATATAGTCGTGGGTGGTGCAAGGGGCGGTGGCTGCCTCCCCTCTTCTGACAGGCTAGGACAAAAGTTTTTCCGGCCAATCCGGCACTCCGGCACAGAGACACCTAATACTGAATGCATCCGAGCAGCGCTCGAAGAAGAAAAATTATTTTCTTTTTATAGGAATACCCTCCCATGCAGAGGGACACTGTGCAATACGCTGCTCTAACAAACTTGGGGGGGAGGGGGGTAAGGCTTGAAAAAACTGTTTCACTGCCTTATCTTCTTTTTTGTTTCCTGTTCTTTTGCTTGTGCCCGTGTAGTTACAGCCCACAGGCATGATTTTCCACATTCTGCCAGTAAAAACAGCTTCCTTAGCAAGTTTATCAGCCTGATCACTTCTGATTGCAATGGTCCCTTTTTGTTTTGGTGGGATTTTATTTTAACCATTGTGATTTTGGTATACTCTTTTGCCAAGTTTTCCAATTTTTGCCAGAGGTCTCTATGTTTTATTTTAGACCCATCTGTGCCTTTAAAATTTTGAGAAGCTCACCATGGCAAGTACATAGTGGTACCTTTGTACACATAACCTGAATTTGTTTCAGTGATTGTTTTGTCTGTTTGCCCTTCCTTTCCTCTAAGACATGTATTACTGCAGTAACCTCTGCAACTTGGGTTCCTCCTTTTTCTATTTGTACTGAAAGGATTGCTCTACTTACGTATCTTTATCCATATACACACTTACAAACCCAGTAACTCACTTTCCATGTTTTTAATATGAAGTGCCATCCACGAACTATACTGATTTTCCTACTACTTGCTGAACTGGGTTGGCTTTAAACACAGCTTGAGCTTTTGCCTCCTCCTGCAGCTGGCAGCTGTGTGCTGGACCAGTAGGAGTTAACTCCCACACTGCTACTTTGGGTTCTTTGAGAGTAAGGGTGAGTTATTTACCAGTAACCCTCCTTCTTCGAGATGGGCTGCTTGGATTCATTCAGAAATAGGTGTCTCCATGCCAGAGCGCTGGATTGGGTGGAACTTTTTGCCCTAGCCTGTCAGAAGAAGGCAGACAGCCACCACCCCCCCACACCACCCCCTGGCTATATATGTGGCCACCGCCGGGCCCCTCCCCAGTTCCTAAGAGTCGCCAACTCCAAAAGCGTTGAGGCAGGGGAGGCCTCTGAATGAATCCGAGCAGCCCATCTCAAAGAAGGACAGTTACTGGTGAGTAACCCACCATTCTTCGAGCACTGCTCAGATTCATTCAGAAATAGGTGACTGCTAGCCATCCTGATGGATGGCAGGTGGAGTTGGCTCTTCCACCTTCAGCACAGCATGACTCCAACATGAGTAACTGTTCAGCAAGCAGGTCCTTGAGGGTCTAAGAAATTAACCTAAGCACCTTCATCCCAACAAGGGTAGCCTGGAGATGTAGGACGTAACCCAGTGGAGAGAAGTAGGCCCGGATTGCCCGAACACTGATTGGTGTGCGTGGGCATGATGGCCTGCGGTCATCTTATGCTTAAGAGGTACCAACGAATCGTGGCTATGGCCGAGGAATGTGTCTCTAATTGCTCTTCCTGAGGGAGCATTGGCAGACGCTGCGTGGAGGCCAGATTTAGTGTTCTGGCAGCAACACGTGTTGGTGTAATTCCTATGAGGGAGTTCCCGATGCCCGAAATTTGCCAGGCTGGCAGTGGTGGTTATCAGCACTGCAGAAAACCAGAGGAAGAAAATTAGACTCTTTCCCTCAGTCCGGTATTGTAAGGCACATGCAGGTCATGGGGCTAGGCCAGGGACTTGAGAGGGCTGCGGCTTCCTGGGCCCTGTGGCAGTGACACCCCCACCAGAGAACATCGGGTACATGAAACTGGTGCACTTGGTATCACACAGGGGAGGTGGGTTACCAGGAGCAGGAGGGACATGGTTGGGACAATCCATATCAACAGATTTGTTGGCAGCATTGGTGCTCTCAATGCAATGGAACAGCTCAACTGACATCAGGACTCCCTGTCACCCTCTCGGCTGCATGAAGTTTGGGCTCTGGAGCTCCTATTCTTATACCCTACCCGGACCAACTGACTCAAGCCTCTTTGGGGTCCAGATTTACCTTGATTGGTCCACATACCCTTTTTTGATGTCACCCTTGATTTGATAGGTCCACACATCATTGGACATCTCTATCCAACAAGGTGTCATGGTTTAACCGAAACCTTACCTGTCTCTATCCATCAAAGTGTCATATTTGACCAAAACCGTACCTTTGCATGGGTCACTTATATTATACCTCCCTATCTGTTTGGCATTATCCATTAGCACTAAACCAACTTAATATCTTTCAGGTACTTTTCCATTTTTCATATTTGTTTCTTGTCAATTCCAGTGAAGTTGAACTTCACAATTTGTTTCATCTCTGTACCTTCAGTACAGGCTCACTGTACATTCCGTTCAGGCCCACTGTTGGATTACTTCCTTAGGCCTTGAGCCAACACATAGACACTTCTACTCATTTTTCCTATTTTAACCTTTTACTTTCTCCTACATCAGAAGCTCAGCACAGGCAAACAGAAAGGTGGCACTTTTCCTCCTGGGTGCAGGTTAAAAGAAAAAAGCAGCAGCTGACTCAGCACAGCTGCTACCAGGGCATCCAGAAGCAGCAAGCATCTAAGAAGATCCGAAGGGTTTCATTTGCTTTCCATCAGTACCCAGTTCATCTCTGTGCTGCGCAGCATCTTTACATTAGCTCTGTAAAGACAGCTGATTTGCACTGGGGGAATTCTGCAGGTGATAAGGTCTTCCCCAGTCTTGGGTGAGGTCTCTGAGTACCACCAATTGGAGAAGATGGATAAAAATGTTAAAGATGGAAATCACTTTCCCCGATGTGGGTCAAATCCTGAAGTCCGAACTCAGACAGATTTCACCAGAGTCAACAGAAATTTTGCTTAAGCAAAAATTTCAGTACATGCCTCACATGTGTCCCTCCTGGATTTCAATAACAGCAACACGGGGGAAAGGGAGAAAAAACAGAGGCATCTTTCTTAATATTTCTAGGAGATAAAATACCTGCAAAAAGCAAGCATCCTTCCAAGGACTGCTAGAACAGCTCATAATTCATGCTGTCTCTGAACCCTTAGCCTAACATGTACTGTGAATCAGGCATCAAAAAGATTTCTTTGCTTGCCGGTTCAGGTCTCCCAGATCCTGACAACATAGCTGCAATAGGACAAACATTCCGCTCCCTACCTTAGGGCCTTGTCTAACTACACAAAGGTGATTTTAAAAAACATGTTAACTAATAGATTCTTACACCTCATTTAGCACCTGTTTTTGCACAGGATTTAACATCTTTAAAATGCAACTGCTGATCATGGTCAACTCAAGGGCATCAGCTCTAGACCTGAGTTGATCCTAGAGTTGACAATGACCAGTTAACATGTTTTAAAGGTATTTTTGAATATGTTGAATCCCATCCACACTAGGTGTTCAGAAATATGAAGGGTTTTACCTACACTCGACAATTCAGATTAAGGTAGGATGTACATTTGAAGTGCAGGTGCTATTCCTGAATAATTACATTTCTGGACACACATTTGGGAATCAGGACAGTTACTTTAGAATAACAGGGCTGTCTCTGTGCCTTCTGTGGGTTTACACCAACAGAATTGATTGGAACTTTGTAATGCACCCTTCTGAAGACAGACAAGGAAGGAGAGATTCCAGCCTTCTCCCTGATAGCAGGGCTGGCCCTGCAGGTTATTAAGATTAAGAATGTATTTTAGTCACAAGGAGAGGACCTGGATCCACATATGGGACAGCTCAGAGGAGTGAGAAGTGACCATTTTTATTTAGTTTCTTTTCAGTGTAGAACTGCATTTTTAGGGAAAATTCTTCCCTCAGAGTCACATGGGAGGCAGGTCTCAGCTCTGATTTGCTACTCTCAGAATTCCTACATGAGGCTCCTGTCAAACGAGTGTCTGTGCACAACGACTATTTGTCACCCCCCCCCACCCTCACCCCTGCTTACCAGCATGTGATTTTCGTGATTCACTCTTCTTAATACTCGTCCCACCCTACTGATTCACTAACTCCACACTGTTCCTCTGACTTGTTCCTTCAAGGTGTGTGGTGCATTCCTCTCTTCTGACTGGAATGAAAGGAAAAAGAGTGGGGGAATGACCAGCTTTGGAACGGGCGAATGCTTTGTTTTCAGTGTAAGTATTGCTCCGATTCCTGCTGTACCTTATTAGTCATCTCCATATTTCAAAGATTGCTTGGGGGTTTAGTTACTCCTTGTATACCAGTGTGGCTGTTAAATATCACAGCACAGCAGGCAGATACCAGATGATTCCTCCACACAGCTCTGCCATTGCAACTCAATCCTGATAGAAGAGAATACAGAGGAGCAGAGAAATCGCTAGATCAGCTCAGAATAGTGTTCCATCTCGTTCATCATCTTCTCCTCTCCGTGCTTCTAGGTGCAACAAACCCTACAGGGGAAGGTGTACTGTAGCCTGTAAGAGCTGCAGAAGGCTCCAAGCAAACCATGAAACCCTCAGGGGAACTGTCATTGTGCTTATAAGGGTTAGCTGCCCCTCTGAGCCCTCTCTGAGTGCCCCTAGGCATCACCCCTCATGCCTTTACCTCCCCTTGGGCAGAATTCTCCCAGCCTAAATAATAGGCTACGATCTACCAGCAGGTTTGTCTGGGTTCAGTGCAGCACTTCTTCCCTTGGGAGTGTGCTTAATGGGGCCATAGTGATCACATAAACTGCTTCCACCTGAACAGCCTTCTTCAAGCACAGAGTGGTTTCATCTTAACAGTAGGAATAAAACATAATGCGCAAGGGCTTGTCAAAAAACAAAAGATGTGCAGGCTTGTCTATCATATCAGCCCCCAGCTCCTGTGATGAGGCTGAGGGCAGCCCACGTTCTTCACAATGGCATTGCTAGGCACCTGCAACCCATGCAACTGCAGGGGGCTCCAAGGCAGTGGGAATCCCTGAAAGGCAACTGGCACTGACCCAGGAAGTGTCAGTTGCTCGATCCTGCTCTTTCTGGGGGCTCTGCTGTATGGAAGTCAGCCACAGGTAGAGGAGATGGAGATGGAACCAGCTCTGGAAGGAGTTGCCCCTTGCTTCCCATGACCTCTCCTAGCTCTGTCTCTGTCCCATTTTCCTCACTGTCCCAGGTAGGGGCCCAGAACTGAGCTATGCTGGGGGCCTCCATACAACAAACACTGCCATTCCTTCAGCCCTTCCACTGGAGATCTGTGTGTGTGAGAACAGGTTTTCAGCAGAAACTGCCTTCCCTCCTTAGAGGCAGAGTCTTGTAATCCAGTCAGATGTCCCTTATCCCATTTCCCAGACGCAAATTCCCCTTCCCTTGACAAGCTAGTCTGGGGAGCTGAGCCAGGGATTTAGGAAGACCATCAGCAGGAATGATGGGTTTTTGCATTATCCCTTGAGCACTAGCAGATGGCAAGCTAGCTGAAGCCATAGTACACTTTCCTGCTGACATTCAATCAGTCTCTGCTTGAATTAGTCTCATATTCAGACAGTAAGGCCCCATATAGCAATCAGACAAAACCATATAGTGTTCATGAATTGTTAGCTACCCCACTTCCCACACGTCTGGAGTCCTTCCAACCCAACCAGGAGAGGCCCTCTAGTGGTACGACAGCAGCCCTACACTGGAGTGACATTATTGGTGGAGTTGAGCACCATCTAGCCCAGGGGTCTCAAACTCACAACCCAAGGACCACATGCAGCCCCTGAAGTTATTTCTTGCAGCCTGCAATGACACGATCACCATCAACATTTGCAACACCATTGTATGAAAAGGTTTCGGTGGTGCGGCCCTTGGACTAAGGTACTAGTCTTCATGAATGGCAGGGCCGGCGCTAGGCAGTAAGCAGCCCCTGCGTTGCAGGGGGGTGCCAGCATTTGAGGGGCGCCAAAAGGGGACAGCACCATGGCGCTCCCCTGATGACATCACTCGTCTGCTCCAGTGTTGCTCTGGTCGGGGGGGGGCACAATCCCCAGCGCCAGCCCTGATGCATGGTACAGCCCTTGGGTTAATGTACTAGTTCTCATGCAGCCCTCATGGTGATTTGAGTTTCAGATTTAGCCCTAATGACCAGCCACCAATGCTGGGCCAACCTCTCTTATCCACATGAACAGTCAACCAAGCCACCTCACCAAACACCATCCAGAACAGAAAGATTTGGAAAGATATGCTGCCAATGTTGCCTTTGTTTTCAAGGTGCGCCCAGAAATGGAGAGATATGAGTGGGTGTTCATCAAGAAACCAGAACTGACCAAAGCAGTGCCGCGCTCCCCACGCCAACGCTTTCCTTCTCCTCTCTCCCCTGTCCTCATCACATCTTCTCTCACTGGCCATGTAGCCACTTCAAACCATCTCACTGTGCCTGTGCTGCAGAGGGCTAAAGATTGCCTCTCCCCATTCCTGGCAACCAGACATTTCTTGCTGCCTTCAAAAACGGCCTCCATATTCATGTCCGGGACTCAGGAATGCATCGTTATTGGTAACTATGCTCTCACTACACATCCTCATAGACACCAAAGGAGACCACTGTCCCTGTCCCAACACAGTGTCATTTACACAGCCTCAGGCACTCCTCAGAGCTCCAGAAAGCACAGCAGCAAGGTACCTGCTAAACCATCCCTTAGGAGAGTGGTTCTCAATATCCAAAGGGGTAGCCACGTTAATCTAGTTCAGCAAGACAACGAGTCTGGTAGCACTTAAAAGACTAACAAATTTCTTAGTCTTTTAAGTGCCACCAGCCACCTTGTTTGTTTTGGTTCTCAATAGAACCTTGCATGGATACAAAAACATGGATCTGCAGCTGATCCACAGCACTCAGCATCAGCCTTTAGCTGATCTGTGATCCCCATGCCAAGTTTTATGTCCATCTGCATCCGCACTGCACTGCCTTGCAACAGCTCCAGCTTTGAGCATAGGAGCAGAGCATCTGGCTGGCTGCCACAGCTTTGCTGAGCTGAGGCTGGGAGGGGCAGAAGGGCAAGGCAGCCTGCAGCTCCAGATGCTGTTCAGAGCCTCCTTTGGCCCCAGTCTTAACTTTTGTTCTGCCTGGGCTAGGGAAGCCAAAACTGCTGAGATCACTCAACTGTTCAGTGGCAGTTGCCAGTCATCTGATTCGGTGGCTGGCAGTGGGAGAAGGGGTGGAGGGGTAGCTGCTCATCACCATATAACTGGTGTAGTGTGGGGACTGGCTCCTGAGGATCCTGGAGTCAGAGGCAGGACTAGCCTGTAAGCTGAGCACTTGTGAGTGACTGTTTCTGATCGGCTGGCAGACTAGAAGCAGAGCTGAGCTGGGATTGGCTGGCACGCTTCCTCTGTTTCCTGCTGTGCTGTTTACATAGCTGTGGAGAGCAGTGAGCCGTGGCAGGGGCAGCAGCAGCAGGAGCTCATGCACCCTGGGCAGATAAAAATAGACTCTGCATCCAAAGCTCCAATCCGCAACAATGGATCTGTGGATATCGATGCTGATACCCATGGATCTGCAGGGCTCTAGTTCTCAACCACTGTGTCAGGACACATCACCGTGTCACCATACAGCAGTAAGTCACAGAGAGCTGTGGAGGTGGCTAGAATCAGCCTGGGTGTGAGGGGGAGTGGGCTGGTGTGTCTTGTTGGGTTGCAACATGCGGCCAAGCGTGTTACGACCCTCGGAAGGTTGAGAATCACTGCCATAGGGTGCTGCAGGCTGTTCTCTCCATGGTTAGCTAGCTCCACTGGCTGATGCGGCAAGGCGCAAAGTACAGCCAGAGACCTACTTCCTTCCATCGTCATGGCTGCTTCAATGGAGCAGTGGTGGCACTTGGGGAAGCACAAGGACTGCAGTGGTATATGGTACTTGTGTGTGAGCATACTGTCTGGAACACCATGCACGAGTGTCAGCTGCAGTTTAGCCCATTATGTTTTCTACTGTAAAGCAACAGTGAGAAGTGAAGGTAGAAATTCCATCAATGTTGTAACAATTCCTGACTATACCACTCAGCCGTTAGTTCCATCCTACACTTACGGTAATGGGCATTAAGCCAGGACTCTTGTGCCTTAGTACAGCTCCACTTCATTTCAGGAACCTTACACCAAGGATGCACAGAGCTTGCTATCTCTGTAAGATGTTCAGCTACAGGAGAATCTGTTAACAGCAGTAAGACATTTATGTTATGAAGGCCAGCCATGAGAGGGCAGTGGTACACAGACACACTAATCCAGTGGTGTTCAACCTGTGGTCTGCAGACTGACTATATCTAAGATTCCCAAAGGGGTCTGCACTTCCATTCTAAATTTTGTAGGGGTCCACAAAGGAAGAAAGGTGGAAAACTACTGCTCAAGCCAGTACATCACAGCATGCTCCAGGCACCCAATGTAATGCTGCTGCAGCACACCTGCCAGTTTAACAAGCATTTACCTGTATCTCAGTTTCTTTGCCCTTATAAGCAGATGAAGGAGTGAAACTGAGGTCAAATTTAGTGATCGTGAATTCAGGGTTAAGTTTTGTTGAGTCTTCAACCCAGTTTAGCGATATAGACTGGGCTACTCAGGCAATCCCTAGTACTGTATTGCAGTCAGCTGCCCCATGAGGTAACTCTAGAGGTTAGTGTACAAGATAGAGCATAAAAGGCAAATGGACCATATAAGACCAAGGGCTCTCCCACTTCCACCTGTACAGAATGGTCAAGGAGAAAGAAAGCTGTAAAGCAGAGACCCAAGTGGTAAGGTTAGGGTTCTTATTGGCCAATCCAGTCTCTCCATTTACCCCTTAATCTGCTGACAGCAGGTCCCCAATAGTCTCTGACCTTGTTCTGCAGGTGGTGGAGGAGGCCAAGCTCTGTACATTGATGCTGACCTCTGCTGTGGAAGAACAGAGCACTGCGAGACATTTGACAACCCGCCTCTCTGTCAAGAGAACTTCCAAGTGCAACTCCTGGAAGTTTGGGGCTTTCAAAAGGCCCAGTCACTGTGAAACCAACTCTCCCTGCACCATATTAAAGAATGACAGATTCCTTTCCACTGCACAAGATATCATGGCTGATGATGATCCAGTTCCCATCAGATGACAGATTGATGCCAGACTCTAGTTGAGGGAATCCACACATGGACTTTTCTTGCTTCTCTGAACCTCACTGCTAATCACTCTCGATATCTTCCCTCTCTGTTATAAAGTACTGTGATGGCCATGCATGAGGAAAACACAGACCATGGGGCAATATAGAAGATTAAGGTTGGAAAGGACCTCAGGAGGTCATCTAGTCCAGTGGTTCCCAACATTTTCTCTGCTCTGGCATACCTTGCTACCTTTAATTAATTTGAGGCACACCTTATAGTCTCCAAATGAACTCATGAATATTCATGAGCCAATGAGCCAATCCAGAGCTCTTTGAGTGGTTTTTCAAAAAATTTTATGACACACCTGCTCAGACCTGATGGCACACCTGTGTGTCGTGGCACACTGGTGGGAAACACTGATCTAGTTTGGCCCCTTTCTCAAAACAGGGCTAACCTCAACTAAATCATCCCAGCCACAACTTTGTCAAGCCAGGCCTTAAAAACCTCAAAGGATGGAGATTCCACCAATGTCGACTCCTGTGCTTAACAAATGAAGAAGTTGTTCCTAATATCCGTTGGAGACTTCTGCTCTGCAACTTCAGACCTTTGCTCTTGTTCTGTCTTCTGCCTCCATTCAGAACAGTCTAGCTCTATCCTCTTTGGAAACCCTTTTCAGTAGCTGGAAGCTGTTATCAAATCCCCACTCACTCTTCTCTTCTGCAGACTAAATAAGTCCAGTTCCCTCAGCCTCTTCTTATAAGTTGTGTGCACCAGTCTCCGTAATCATTTTTGTCACCCTGCACTGGACTCTTTCCAATTTGTCCATATCCCTCCAGTAGTGGAAGTCTCAGAACTAGGTACAATATTCCAAATGTGGCCTCATCAATGCCAAGCAGAAAGAAATAATCACTTCCCTCATTGGCTGCCAATGCTCCTACTAACGCAGTCCAATAAGCTGTTAGCCTTTTTGGCAATAGGGGCATATTGATGACTGATATCCAGCTTCTTGTCCACTACAACCTACAAGTCCAATCTGCAGAACTGCTGCTGAGCCAGTAAATCCCAGTCTGTAGCAGTATATGGGATTCTTCTGTTCTAAGTGCAAGGCTCTGCACTTGTCCTTGTTGAACCTCATCAGATTTCTTTTGGTCCAATCCTCCAGTTTTTTAGGTCACTCCATACGCTATCCTTGCCCTCAAGTGTATCTACCACTCCCTCCAGGTTAATGCTATCTGCAAACTTGCTGAGGATGCAATCTACCCCATTGTCCGGATAATTAATGAAGATGCAGAACAAGACCAACCCTGGGAAGACTCCTGGGGCACTCCATTTGATCTTGGCTGCTAACTAGACATCTAACAGCTGATCTCTTTTTGATAACTCAGTGATTTAGCCAGCCTTACAATCCATTCATCCAACCCCTCATTCTTTAACTTGCAGTGGCAAGAATACTGTGGAGGACTGTTATCAAAAGCTTAACTAAAATCAAGTATATCAAATCTACCATTTTCCCCACATTCACAGAGCCAGTCATCTCATTACAGAAGGCAATCAGGTTGGTCCAGCATGACTTGCCCTTGATAAATCCATGCTGACTGTTCCTGTCCAACTTTCTCTCCTCTGAAAGCTGCAAAATTGATTCCTTAAAGAGCTGCTCAATGATTTTTCTGGAGAGTGAGGTGAAGCTTACTGGTCTATAGCTCCCTGGGTCTTCGTTCTTTCCTTTTTTTAAAGATGGGCACTATATTTGTCATTTTCCAATCAGCAATGACCTCTCCCCACCACCATGCTTTTCAAAGGTAACAGGCAATGGTTCTGCAGATACATCAGCCAACCCCCTCAGCACCCTCAGAGGCATTGCATCAGTCCCATGGACTCGTACATGCCCAGCTTTTCTGTATAGTCCGTGTAGTAATCATTGGGGAGGAAGGGGTTAACAATCTGGTCAGTGAGTCCCAGGACAGCCAATAGGAACGAAGTACGGGTTTTTGAATTGGAGCAGCAGCCTTGCCTGTTCCTGTTTGGATGCAGCAGAGCTCCTGGAAGGATCAGGAGGAGGCTGGGAAGAAAGGCCTGAAGGAGGATCCAGTGACATCCTTACCAAAGATAAGCTAAGTTTGTTACTGATCAGGCGTGAGTAGAACAGGGCATGTTTCTTAGACACAGTCAGGGTATTTTCTTTGTTTTTGGATTTCTCTGTGCTGAGCATATGTACCCCTTTCCCTTCTCCTTCCCCTGTAACTACACAAGTTAAATTCCAGAGAAGCAGCTCCTAGTGTTTCTTATCTCTTCTTTTTGATTAAGGACTACCTTTTAAGTAAGATCTGGTTTTCACAGACTCATAGGCTGTGTTCTCACACAGCCGGTTATTTCGATACGGTTGTTTTGCAACAACCGTATATCGAAATAATGCTTATTCCGAAACAACTTATTTCGAAATAAGAAAAAAAGCGGGAATCGAAATAACATGTTCACACAGTGGGCATGCTATTTCGCCCCAGGGGCAGGGCACCATGGGAGGTGTGGCAACATGGCCGCCTCACTGGGCCATGTCGGCGGCCATGTTGCTAGCCAATCCCATAAAAGCCGGCCCTGACCTCACTTCCCTGTCCACCCAGAGTAGCAGCGCACTGCAAGCCATGGACAGTGCCCGGCAGCCCAGATGGCGCCGTGCCACCCAGGGACCCCCTGCCCACCTGCAGAGTGTCCTGCACATGCAGGACACCCTTTTTGTGGACGCAGAGGGTGCCCCGCCCCCACACCAGGCCCTCATCCACCTTATACTCAGGGCAGACCTCATGCACCTGCCCTCCCCTGTGCCCCGCCAGCTCTGGGTTCGGGAAACCAGCCCAGACTGGTGGGAGCGGGTCGCCCTGCGCACCTGGGGCGATGAGGACTGGCAGCGCAACCTCCGCATGACCACGGCCAGCTTCACTGCCCTGGTCACGGAGCTCGCCCCGTACCTGCACCGCAAGGACACCCCGATAAGGCGTGCCATCCCAGTGGACAAAAGAGTGGCCATCGCCCTATGGCAGATGGCCACTCCGGAGTCCCACCAGGCAGTGGCACACCTCTTTGGAGTCGGGCGATCCACCATCTGTGCCATCCTGCGTGAGGTCACCAGGGCGATCAGCCGGGTCCTGATGCGGCGCCTGGTGGGAGCAGGGCAGCTCCAGGACATCATCCCCGGGATGGCTGCCCTCGGCTTCCCCAACTGTGCGGGGGTCCTTGATGCCACCCACATGCCTGTGAGGGCCCCGGAGCACAGGGCAGTGGAGTACCGCAACCGGCGAGGGTACCACTCCATCTACGTCGGATGGCCAGGGAGGGCCCACGACGCCCGGGTGCTCCGGAACTCTTCCCTCCACTGGGACATGGAGGCAGGCACCTTCTTCCCCCGGCACGACATCCATCTCAGGGGCGTAGTGGTGCCCGCCCTCATCGTGGCCGACGCGGCCTATCCCGGCTCCACCTTGCAGAGAGGACCCTGCCTCACATCATCGGGGCATGTGTGGTCCGCAACAATTACTGTGACCTGTGGGGAGAGCCCATCCAGTCAGCGTGGGAGGCCGAGGCCCAACACCTCGCCGCGGACCTCACGGAGCCTGGACCCGTGCCCACAAGGGAACAGCCCTCCCAACGGGCACTCGCCGTGCGCGATGCCCTCCGGGTCGCATTCACAGAGGGGGACCTGTGAGGGCCAGGCCCGCCCTGCCCTGTACCACCCTCTCCCCCGTCCACCCATGGCCAGCCCCCATCCGTCCACCCGCACTGTTCACCAACTCCAATAAAAAGACCGACACACAAAAAGACGGTGCAACAGGGGTTTATTAACAATTGCTGTCGGGGTTGGGGGGAAGGGGGTTCCAGGGGTGTCAGGGAGGGGGCAGCAACTTGGGAGGGGAGGGGATGTGAAAGTCCAGGGGGAAGGGGGGAGGTCAGGCAAGGCCCGGGGGAGGCTCGGGGGGGGTGGCGCACCCTGGCCGCGCCCATGGCCGCCGTCCAGCCGGCGTCGCCTCTGGGGAGGTCCGGGCGGTGGGCTCCCTGCAGGCTGTGGTGGTGGCAGCCACTGGGCGACCTCCCAAATGGCAGCTGGCAGCTGGTCGGCGAGGCGACCCAGGGCAGTGGCCAGATCGGTCTCCACCTTGATGAGCCGGTCCAGGCGCTGGCGCTGCTCCTGTCACCAGGCCTGGGTGGAGGCCTCCATCTGTTCGCCCAGGTCCTCCAGGGCCTCAAGGAGCTCCAGGCAGGTGCGTGGGGCCCTCCTCCGCCGCTGGTGTGCCCGGGGGCTCGGGCATCCAGCTGCTGGTGGTGGTGGCAGCTGGCGAGGGGCAGCCCTGCGACCTGCTGGAGGAAAGCACAAGACACAGTCAGCCCCTGCCGCCTGTTGGCCCTGTCTGTTCGTGCCTGTCCGCTGCACACACCCCTGCCCTGACTGCCAGAGGGCCCCGGGATCCCGTGGGGGAGTGCCCAGAGGTGGGGTTCCCAGTCCCCAAGGCCTTGGGAATGAGGCCAGGGCGGTACCCGGCGGGGGACATTGGGGGACACTGGGCGGTGATGCTGTCTGGCTGGGGTAGTCGTCGGGGCCTGGGGGCCCTGGACCACCGGCCTGTACAGATCAGTAGTCTATGGCAGTGCAGGCCCCTTCCGCCCCTCCGGTCCGATGCCTGGCAAACCCCTGTAGCTTACACAGCCTGCTGGACCGGGACTCAGAGTCTGGACAGGGGCACACGACGGCACAAAGGGGACCGTGTCCTCCTCCTGCCTGCCACCTGGGAACCGTTCCCCGGGGGGCACACATGCCGGTCGTGCCCGCAGGGGTGGGCTGGACTCGGTCGCACCTCGCCCTAGGGGGGCCTCCCACGGCTACCTGCCAGCGGTGTGGCCTGCATGCTGCCCACCCCACCCGGGATGCGGTCACATCTCCGCCAGCGAGGCCCTGTCCACTGTCCCCAGGCGCACAGGCCCCTGTGTGCCCGGTGCCACCCGTCCCCGTGGGACCTGTGGCCACGGGGGTGCCTTTGCACCCACCAACCCTGTGCCCTACCTGCCCTGGTACCCAGCCCTGGCCCCCTAGCTGCCTGGGGCCTGCTGGACAGGCCCAGCCCTGTGTGCCTTGGTGGGGGGGCTACTTACCAACAGGGGATCCAGCTGTCCGGTGTGATGTCCCGGGCTCTGTGTCGGACCCTGGGGTGGTTGTCAGCCCCTGGTCCTCCCCGCTGGTCTCCGGCTCGGGCCTGGCAAACAACTCCGGGCTGCTGGCAGTGGCCTCCATCACGGATGGTGGTGGTGCGGCCGGAGGCCCCCCGACTGACACGTTGGAGCCCTGGGCCTCAGGGCCCGATGAGGGGCTCGGATGCCCTCCTGAGTCCAGAGCCTCAGCGGGGTGGCCGCTGGGCTCTGGACCCAGGAAGGCATGGAGCTCATCAAAGTAGGGGCAGGTGATGTTGCTCCCTGCCCCCTGGAGCTCCCGGGCCTCCCGGGTCCGAGCGTGGTCCTGATGGAGCGTTTTAATTTTGCTCCGGACCTGCTCAAGGGTCCTGGGGTGGCCGGCGGCGGACATCTCCACGGCGATGTCCACATATATGTCCCGGTTCCAGTGTGATGACCGGAACCAGGACATGATGTCTGGCCGCTGCCAGACCCCCAGGAGGCACAGGGTGTCCTCCCTAGTCCACACTGGGGCCCTGTGGCGCCCCCCAGCGGAGGAGCCTGCCTGGGTGGCCATGTGCCTGTCAGGCAGTGAGCATGCTGGCTGACAGGCATGCCCAGACTGGAACTTCCTGTTCCCCAGGGTGCTGGGCACCCTGGGAGGAAGGTCCGACGGTTGTTTCGAAACAACCTTTGTTTCGAAACAACGTGTTTGCACAGCGTTGTTTTGAAACAAGTCGTTTCGAAACAACCGTTGTTTCGTCCCCGCATGGGGTTTAGGTTGTTTCGAAACAACGCGGTTGTTTCAGAACAACAGTTCCCGTTGTTCAGAAACAACCGTGTGTCGTGTGAACAGCTGAATCCTTATTTCGAAACAACCTCCGTTGTTTCGAAATACAGTAAGGGGGCTGTGTGAACACAGCCATAGACACTAAGGTCAGAAGGGACAAATATGATCATCTAGTCTGACCTCCCGCACACCGTAGGCCATAAAACCTCACTGACCCACTCCTACAATGAACCTCAAACCCATAACTGAGCTATTAAAGTCCTCAGATCATGATTTAAAGACTTTAATACAGAGAATCAACCAGCAAGTGAGCCATGCCCAATGCTACAGAGGAAGGCAAAAAACCCCCAGCACCCAAGCCAATCTGCCCTGGGGGAAAATTCCTTCCCGACCCCAAATATGGCGATCAGTTAAACCCTGAGCATGAGGGCAAGTATACAACAGCCGGGTCAAGAAGAACTCTGTAATAACTCAGAACCCACTCCATCTAATGCATCTTCCCAGGTCACTATCATACCCATCACCAGTAGTAAAAGATAGACAATGGCAAAGCTACATTGTACATCACATCATTCCCTCCATAAACTTATCTAGCTCGGTTTTGAAGGCACCTAAGGTTTTTGCCCCCACCACTTCCCTTGGTAGACTATTCCAGAGCTTTACTTCTCTGATGGTTAGGAATCTGTGTCTAATTTCAAGCCTAAATTTTCTGAAGGACGGTTTGTATCCATTTGTTCTTGTGTCCACATTGGCGCTGTATTCAAATAATTCCTCTCCCTCTCTTATATTTATCCCTCTAATATGATTGCTCTTATATAAATACATCTCCTCTCAGCCTTCTTTTGCTCAGACTAAACAAACCAAGCTCTTTAAGTCATCTCTCCTAGGAAAGATTTTCCATTCCACGAATCATCCTTGTAGCCCTTCTCTGCACCTGTTCCAGTTTGACGTCATCTTTCTTAAACATGGGTGACCATAACTGTACATAATATTCCAAGTGAGGTCACACTAGCACCTTGTATAACAGTACTAACACCTCCCTATCTCTACTGGAAATAGCTCTTCTGATGCACCCAAGACCGCGTTAGCTTTTTTCACTGCCACATCGCATTGGCTACTCATTGTCCCTAAATCATCCAAATCATTCTGTATGCTATCCCAATCCTCCTCTGTATTAGCAATACCTCCCGGCTTGGTGTTGTCTGTTTGTTTCAAGGATGTTTGGGGTTTGGAGCAAGAGAGGGGGTACAGAGCGGCACAAGTTAGAAATTCCTTAGGCCTGCATTTTCTCACAGCATTCTTTCACACTATGACCCTCTGTAATCTCCCCTGTAACCAGTTCTTTATCCACTTTTGTTTTTTCATATTAATCCCCATCTTTCCCAATTTAACTAATAATTCCTTGTGTGGAACTGTATCAAATGCCTTGCTGAAATCTAAGTAAATTACATCCACCGCATTCCCTTTATCCAAAAAAACCTGTTATCTTCTCAAAAAAGATCAGGTTGGTCTGGCATGATCTACCTTTTGTAAAACCATGTTGTATTTTGTCACAGTTACCATTCTCCTCAATATCCTTAAGTACCTTCTCCTTCAAAATTTTCTCCAAGGCCTTGCATACTGCTGAGGTCAAACTAACAGGCCTGTAGTTACCTGGATTACTTTTACTCCCTTTCTTTAAAATAGGTACTACATTAGCAATTCTCCAGTCATAAGGTACAACCCCTGTGTTCACTGATACTTTAAAAATCCTTGCTCAAGGGCTGGCAATTTCATGTGCGAGATCCTTCAATATTCTCAGATGGAGATTATCCGGACCCCCTGATTAAGCAGCTGAAGCTTGGCTTTCACCTCAGAGATGGTAATTTCCACTTCTACATTCTCATTCCCATTAGCTGCCCAACCTCTGTCCCCAATCTCACCATCACCCGCATTAAAGACAGAGGCAAAGTACTTATTTAGATATTCAGCCATGCCTAGATTATCCCTGATCTCTACCCCATCCTCAGTGTATAGTGGTTCAACTTCATCCTTCTGTGTTTTCTTTCTATTTATATGGCTGAAGAACCTTTTACTATTGGTTTTGATTCCCTTTGCAAGGTCTAACTCTGCTTGGCTTTTGGCCTTCCTCACTTGATCCCCACATGAAAGATAATCAGAGGATTCTTTCCTGCTCCCATTAGGATCCTCTTCAGCCTCAGATCCACATCATGTATCTTAGCTCCAGGTAAGCAGCACACCTTTCTGTTCTCAGGGTCACTTCTAGTTATAGGCCTGTCTGTCCTCCTCAGGAGAGGATCCCCAATCACATACACTTGCCTTTTCCTGGCAAGAGTGTGCTTCTCCAGTCTGTCCCCAGTTCTGTCTGACCGGAAGTCATGATGTCTACAGCTGCTGTTCCCAGTCCTCTGCATCTGCTCCTGAATGCTCCCTGGGCTCTTATTTATCTCCAGTGGCTCAGCTCCTCTTTGAATGCAGCTAGCTGCTCTCCTCTTCCTCACACTCCCACTTTCAGTGTTCCCCTGCTGGACTCCTTCATTTGCCAATTCAGCAAACCTGTTACTGAGCTCTATTTCACCTTCACTAGCTGGTCTTTTTCTCTGCCACCTTCTCACAGTCATGTGTTTCCACTGCTCACTTTCCTCACCTAGCAATTTGCCCTCAGAATTGCCTGCTCCTGTTTCCATCTGCAAGTCTGAGTTTTTGTATCCAGCCTCCCCAGTCCTCTGCTCCATCAACTGTTCAAACCCCCTTCTATACTCAACCATAGCTGCCACTTGCATCTCCAACCCTTGGGTTTTCTCCTCCAACAGCTCTATGAGGCTGCATTTCATACAAACAAAATTCTTTGGGGTTACACTCTCCAAGATAATGTACATCCCACAACTTCCACATCCTCTCATGTTCATTGTCTCTTTCCTTGTTGGAGTGACTCCTGCTGCTATCTCCATCTCTGCCATAAGTCTGTCTTTCTCCCACCAAACAACTCCCTCTCAAACAGCCCTGTTGCCTGCTTCTGGTGCTGCTGCAGGTTGCTTGAGTGGCTGCCTTTATAGCTCCCCCAATAGGAAGGCTGCACCCCTAATTGGGGTCACCTGATCCTAACTGCCACTCAGCCCCTGCAAACTGAGAAGAAAGAGGAAAAAAAGAAAAAGAAAAAAAAAAAGCCAAACCAGAAAACAAATACAAAACAGATAAGCAAACATGCACAGCACTCCCAACTCCACAGCACTCCTCTATGGTCCCTAACTCCCTCACAAACTCTCCTGTTAACAGCCCTGTTGCCTGCTCCTGGTGCTGTGTCCTGAAAGGCAAGAGGTTTGTGTGCATGTGCCTCACTGGCCATGTCTATACGGCTCTTTTATTTTGAAATAACACTCGTTATTTCAAAATAAAAGAAATTAGGTCTACACGACGTTTTCTTGTTTCGAAAGGATGGATCCCATCCTTTTGAAATAAGAATCGTCATTCTGAAAAAAGTAAAACCTGCCCCCCGCCTCGAAACGGCCGTTATTTCGGAAAGGATATTTCGAAATAACGCCATTCAGACCTGTTCTTTCAAAACAACACTGTGTAGACCTGTTGTTTCGAAAGAACTGTTTTGAAACAACAGGTCCAAACAGCTTTATTTCAAAATAACCATTTCGAAATAACAGCCGTTTGGATTGCAGGCTTTCCCTTAATTCGAATTAACATTTTGTTAATTCGAATTAACTTATTTCGAAATAAGGATTTTATTTTGAAATAACTCATTTCGAAATCCTTATTTCAAAATAACAATGCATGTGTAGACGTAGCCAGTACTCTGCACAGCCAGCTACTAAAGGGGATTCTGTCCCAGTTCCAGCTCCTACCCCAGCTGAGGGTCAATCACTCTCCTGAGAGAGAAATAAAAGTGACTGAGGGTACCTCACAGGAAGAAATTCCCAAGTGCCTTCCTGGGGTTCAAGAGGTTTTTGCATTTGGGTGGTGGCAGTGATACCACTCCAAGGCCAGGATTTGGAGGCCTTGGAGAGTTTTAAAGCCAGGCTTTAAGGCTAGTGGCTTTTAAGGCCTATTGTTGTCCCCCACCTTCTGCACTCAGAATGCCAGAGTGGGGAAACAGCCTTGACAGTCCTGAACCTGTTCTTTCAGCACTCAGTGATTGGCAATGCAGGCTCAATGAGCCACCTGTGAGCCCCATCCTGCTCCCTTGCAATATCTTCCAGGGAGCCAGCTGTGCTGCGGGTCTCCACTTTTGGGGTGCCAGCATTGCCCCCACCCTGCCACCACACCCACATGAGCAGGAAGCAGCCCAGCAGCAGCACCGTGGCCCCTAGCACTGGCCGGGGTTGTGCCAGAAGCACGTGCTCCCTCTGTCCCTCCCTCCACCGGCAGGGCAGAGCATCCTACCCCCAGCTGTTACTGAACCCTTGAGCTATCCAACCCTCACTGTGAAATGTTTTTTTCTTTCATTTATTTGAATTTTGTACAGCAAAAAAATAAAAGTGCAGATGGCAAGATAAGTAACAAACACATTTTTAAATTGATAAGGACACTCTGCAGATCTCAGGAATTGAATGTAATAATAATCATCCTGATATAATAATTGATTGATTGTAATTTACACCTGAAGGCAGAAGGCAGCCTCAGCTTGGGTATGTGGCATATATAGCATCACAAATGTTGACAGGTTTTGCTGTTGCATCAGACAGCTACTACAGCCCCAAGTCTCAGGTGTTTTAGGTACTTGGTATGAGATCCAGTCCCTCTTTACAATCAACTACTCTGAAGCTTAATTCAGGCAATACACAAAAGCATAGGAAAGATGGACAAGAAAGTAAACATTTGTGCTTGGAGGGATCAGGATTTCCGTCAAGGCAGCAAACTGAGCCCTTGGAAAAGGATGGAGTCTGATGGGAAATCTGTTGGAAAAAGACTGAGCCAGAATGGGGTCTTAGAAAAAGAGAAACACTAGGAGAATCCTAGCAGAACTCAAATTTTAAAAAGTGCTCCTCAGCCAAAGGCAAGGTGTAAAGTAACACCACTGACCTTTATGGATCACTTTTATGATTGTCAGATCTCATGAAATGACACCATGGGAAACTTGTAAGAAACTTGTAAGAAAAAGCAAGGAGTCTTGTGGCACTTAAAGACTAACAGTGTTATTTATCGCGTGAGCTTTCGTGGGAGCTTTGCATCTGACAAAGTGGGATTTTCTCCCATGAAAGCTCATGCGATAAATAACTCTGTTAGTCTTTAAGTGCCACAAGACTCCTTGTTTTTTGTTTTTTGTTTTTTTTTGCTTTACTAGACTAACACGGCTGCCCCTTTGGAACTTTGTAAGAAGAAGGTGACCCACAGTGAAATATTCTATGGCACCCCCACAAGGGCCTGCTTAGAAAGAGTGGATCAGAGTGATGTTATCTGAGATCTACACACATTATTCTGTCTGAAACACCTGGGCTCTGAATCCATTTTATTCGATCAGTTTTAGATCTGGTACATTCGCCAGAGTTATATTAGCATAAAGTTGATGAGAGGATGAGAGTCAGACCTCATTATATATTTTATCTTACCTACATTCTTCTGAATGCATCTTGTCATAGCTAATTATTCACATGGCTGAATAGGTGACTAGTATGTGAATTTGCTATTATTCCCTCTTTCTTGTCTCCTAGCATTTCTGGGATTGCCCCCCTTGGAGATATTAATCACTTCAGCACTGAATAGCTGGAGAAAATGAACAAAAGAATAATCAGACTGTGAATGGAAAAATGTATTTGGGCTTTGAATACATGTTTCTCTTCTGCAAGCTAAGTGGTTTCTGTGTAGGCTCCAAAACCCTTCAGTGTATTTATCTTACCTATCACCATGTATATGTTCATACTTCATTTTTACTAAGATGGTTCTACTATTATCCTGAAGTTGATAACTATGAGACTGTTAGATGCATTTAACTATTGAGATTCTTGCAACTACCATCCCAATTCTTTTTTCTGAATACACATTTTCACTTCCTCATGAAGAAGGGGGTTTGCAATAAGATAGTATGCTGGTCAGCTATTGATGACACTAAATGACATAGCTATGGATCTGCATATTTTTCAGTGAATTTAATGCTGTGGTTGAGAGTCCTGGAGACTGAAGCCCTTTTTTTGGGTGTGTCTACACTGACAATTTAGTTCAAATTAAGAAGCCTTAATTTGAATTTAGTCCCCTTCCACCATAGACTTTCACTAGACTAGTTAAGGCCTACCTTTCATCACCATTCATTTTTTTGACAGCTCCTGGGGTGCCTTGTGCGCTATGTTCCGCCCTATGGCTTCCAGTTTGAGCTGTCCGCGAGCCTTTGATATCAAGATTGGGTGGCCATTTTGAGAACTATCTGATATAGGCTGTGTTCACACAGCACTTTTGTTTCGAAACAACCTCGTGTGTGTGAAACAACCTCGACACAACTTGTTTCGAAATAACCATGTGTGTGTGTGAACACAGCCGTAGAGCAGCCCTTTTGAACAGGCCCGATCAAGGCCTGGGGGTGAGGCAGCCTCTGTTCAGGCCTGGGGTGGCCAGGTCGAAGCGGCCTGAACTCCACGGAGGGGGGCCACTCCAGGGCCCCACCTCTGCAAGCTGCACCTTTCCCTGGCCACTCTTGGGAGGGGCGGCCAGCTGGGGGTAGGCAGGGCAGCGCTACTTCACCTTGCCAGTGAAGGAAGGGATGGAGGGAGTGCACGCTGACCGCACACACCCCACCCCCAGCACTAGGGGCCACTACACTGCTGCTGGGCCAGCTCCAGCTCATGCGGTTGGTGGGGGGGGGGGAATGGCTCTTCTCCCCTTTTGGGTTGCCGACCCCTGTCATATAACAATGTACCGGCAGCTTCTGTGTGCAGCTACCACTGCTAGCAATGGCAGTTGAGAGATAGTTACCATCAAAGCTCTGCCCATGAATTTTCTCCACCATCTCTTAAAATGAAACACATCAGGATAAACTGCAAGGATTCTCCAATGCCCACTAGGCTCTGCTCCACCCTGAATAAATATAACTTCATAGTTATATTTGCGCCACACATGAATGCAAGCAAGTGACATGCTTCCTGAATGAACTGATAATGCAGGACAACAGCAGGCCTTTGGTAGGAAGCAGTAGGAGAACTCTTGGGATCAAGAGGTTCCCTCGAGGAAATATTTTTTTGCCTACCATTTCTACAGGCTTCAAACCTCTTAACATTTTTCTGAAGTAAAAGATTGCTATGGATACAGAACTATCTTCTCACTCCAGAAGGTGGGCCTTCCAGGATTTGAGCTTCAGCATGTCACTGGACCAGCCCAAGAAGATGTCCTGCCACTGCACCTGTTTTGTGCATAAAGGCTATGTCTGCCCCATAAAAAAGTTAGTTTGAATTAACAAAGTCGAACTAATAAGTTCAACCTTAATTCAAACTAAACCCAACTTTAGTAAGTTAAATTAACAAAGTGCACTAATTTGACTTAAACCTTTGTGCAGCAGAGGGGGTGCTGTGTTAGAAGCCACCTCTGAAATTCTTTGCAGCAGCCAGCTTTTCAGTGGCAGGGGCTGTTCCTGAAGCCTCCTGCTGGTGAAATCGACCATCACTCAGTTTCTTCTTTGGTGGCAGGGGCAAGTTTAAATTAAGCCACTGCCAGAAGCTCTGCCACCAGGGAGATGCCTGTGAACAAGGAGGGCATCCCCTGTGTTGTGCATGGCTGGGGGAGAATTCCTGCTTTAATATATTTATCCACACTGCAGCCTTTGACGTAGGGCAGCACTATTACCCCGCTGTACAGATGAGGAGCGACAGAGATGCTAAGAGACTTGCCCAACGTCATGCAGGAAGTATGTGGCACAGCAAGGAATTGAAATCACTTCTCCCAGGTTCTAGGCTAGTACACTAACCACTAGAGCAGGGGTCGGCAACCTTTGCCAACCCCTGTGTCTGTCCTTCCTCCCTGACCCTCAGCTGATGCCAGTGGCCCCCTCTGCTGAAAAAACGTGGTGGCTGCCTGAAAATTCAGCAGCGGTCACAACTGGAGTGGGAGCACTTCCCACGCATGCCATGGAAGGAAGTCACCCGGAGTGGCTCATCTTGGTGGTGTGCCTGGGGACAGGGGTTCCCAGGCATGCCACAAAAAGAAGCGGCTCCTTTCAGGGGTTCCCAGGTATGCTGCAGAAAGAAGCTGCTGGGAGTGGCTCCTTTGGGGAGCTTTTTTCTCTGTCACATGGTGACATAGGCATGGGGGGGGACCCCCCGTCTCCCAGCTGAACCTGAAGAAAGCCTCCCAGAGTGGTTTTTGGTGGGAGGAGCGGCAATTTCTGTGGTATTTCTGCATGAAGGTGCTGTGTGCCACTCTGAATGGGCTCAGGTGCCACTGTTGGCACATGTGCTGGAGGCAGCCTACCCCTGCACTAGAGCTTCCTTGATTCTGTTATGTTATTACCTGAGTAGAGCTCAGGTCAGAAGAGCCTGAAATTTTCTGCTACTTGGTGGCAGTGGTGTAATGAGGGGGGCAAGGCCCCTTGGCAGTGGGCTGTAGGGGGGCCCCAAATGAGCTGGTAAATGCAGGGGGAGGAGGGGAAGACAAGGCCATGGGTGCAGTGCACCTGCCAGGCAGGCAGACCCTTCAGAAGGGGGAGGGGGCAGGGATGCCAGCGACACTGGGGCACCTTTCAGCACCTGCCTCCCTGTGCATCAAGGGCCAGCCCAGCCCACACTCCCCAATCCAACAGGAGTGTGGCAGGTAGGGGTTCACTCCCTGGCATCCAAGGTGTCAGGCTGGGGGGCTGGAGTGGCAAGTAACTGCAGGAGTGGGGCCCTTCTTGAGAGTTGGGGGCACAGGAGGTGCTCAGCAATCCCCACTCCATGTGTTGCGAAAGGCCAGCCCAGCTCCCTCACCCCCTCAGGCTGGGGTGGTAAGGCTGCCCCTGTGCGCCATCAAAGCCAACACTGGACTGCAGGGGAGAGTTGGGGAGGGTGGGCAGCAGAGCCAAGTCTGCATTGGCACCCCCCAACCACAGATATAGACCCCTCTCCCCAGGGCAGCTGGGGACTGGCATCAAGAAACTTCCTGCTTTGTGCAGGAGGTGTGAGGCAAGGGGGACAAATTTCAACTTGGCCCTGCCAGGCAGAAGAGACCCTTGGTACACCACTGAACAGTGGATCTCACTTCATTCTCCAGGAACAGATAGTCACATCACAAAAAACTACCAGCACTATCATTATGTAATTTGCTCATTGACAGTCAACACTTTAAAGCCTAGAATTAAAAGGATTATTGAAGCCTGAAGTCAACTGATTTGTTCCTCCCAAATTAGGGTGAACACATTTTAGGTATTTTTATCTAACATGTTTTAAAATATACATAATAGGCCAAATTCACTGCAGTCTAACTCTAAAGAATCCCATAGGAATTTACATCAGGGATGAATTTAGCCCATTATTACATATGCATATAGGGAGTTATGGAAATAGGCACCTAATCCCATGTTCATTTCAGAGCCCCAACAGTCAGACATGAGCAGCACCACAGATATATGCATATAATGAATCAGAAGCTCTGCATCTGTTTAATGCAATGATAAGTTTAACCACGAAGGCTCCTTTCTACCTCCATTTTATTTGTATGACTTAAATTTATTTTCATAATCTAAAACAGTGTTTCCCAACTAGTGTGCCATGGCACACAGGTGTGCCGTCAGGTCTGAGCAAGCGTGCCGCAAAATTTTTTGAAAAACTACTCAAAGAGCTCTGGATTGGCTTATTGGCTCATGAATATTCATGAGTTCGTTTGGAAACTATATGGTGGCGCACCTCAAATTAACTAAAGGTAGCAAGGTGTGCCATGGCAGAGAGAATGATGGGAACCACTGATCTAAAATAAACAAGACAATTCAGATAAACTGACATTAACTGATGTTCAAATTAGGGATTTAAACCAAAAACCCAGAATTCCAGCATCAATTGCAACATTGCACATTTAAGTCAGATCATGAATCTGACCGTACACAGCACGAAGTAGGGCAAAATGCTGTAGGCACAGGGGGGAAAGTAACTGTGAGAACCACATTTTGCATTTCCTGACTTTTATGCCTGTAAAAGTTCATCAGTAAAGCTGTGTTGAGGTGGTTCATGAAGGTACTGCACTGATCAGTCTTCTAAATGGCACCCTCCATGCACACAGTAGGACATGCTTATCATCCATATCTGATTCAGATACATCTCTGTGACCCATTTATCACGCCGATCATAATTATCACATTGCTACTTTGTGCTTCCTAAATCTGCAGCCCTTTGTCCTTTACTTATCCTGTAAACTCTTTGGGTCTGTGCAGTGCTTAGCATAATGGGATCTTACTTCTGGTGGAGGCCTCAGTGTGTTTCCACAGTACAAATAAATGATACTATCCTTATAACAAACAAACACACATCAAAGAAAGGATTTAGAAGAGAAGATGGATTCCCCAGGTGGGTTGCACAGATTCCTCATAAGAATTTCATTGTAAGAGGGTAGATGGAAGTAGGGCAAGTAAACCAGTGCTCTCAAAAAGCAGAACATTTGGCTGTCCTGTCTTAAAAGACAGGCAAAAAATGGTGGTTTTGCTGAAAAGTAGGATGATTCTACTGAAAGTTCAGTCTCTGCTCACTATGGCAGGAGGGTGGGTGCCAGGTCAACTAGGAAACAAAATGAGGGAGTAACTGGATAATATCTGACATATTCATTTACAAACATTAGCTCTGCTTGACGAAGAAAGGAAAAAAGTGTGCAGGCATATATAAATCCTTAAGACAAAAATCACACCAATCTGCAAAGCTTGGAGAACACCTACGTGAATTGGTTAGCACACAGAAGCTATATAATTATTTGATTCTAGCATTACTCTTTCAGAAGACATCTAAAAAAATAGAAAAATAGGCAGCCAGTACAAATTTCTCCATTTAGAGCTTGATTGCCATGTATATAACCAGGGAGAGAAGGCTCAGGTTGGCTCCACTGTAGCAGCCGGCAGCCAGCACAGGACACCCATCACGCTTGCCTTTCTTAGTGGCTTTGCAGCCAGCGAGCAGCAGTCACGCTGGCCTGTGTCCTGCGCTGCCTTCTGCTCCTGGGCCCAGTCAGGGATTTGAAATCAAATCCAATCCTAGGGCTGGAAGGGACCTCATGAGATCATCGAGTCCAACCCCCTGGGAACTGAACCCAGGACCTTCTGCATGTTAAGCAGAGGTGCTAGCCACATTTATCTGTTGCTCTCCGGTCTTTCGGGCCAAGGCAACTTGCAATTTTAGACAAACCCCTGACCCTGTTCCATTGAGATGAATCATTGGCATCTTCCAGCATCTGCAGGCAGGAAGGAAGCAATTTCCAAAGGGATAGATAGCCATGTTAGACTATGGGTTCTTCTCCCATTACGACGGGTAATTTGACGTCAGGCTTCCCAGGGTTTGAACCTGAGAACTGCTCTGATTTGCTGTTCCTGTCTGACCTGATCCTACGTCGTCCCCCCCGCATTTATTTTCATTCCATTCTGTAACTTCACCCACCTTCGAGGCATCTGACGAAGTGGGATTTTCTCCCACAAAAGCTCATGTGGAAAATAAATCTGTGACTCCTTGGTTTTTTAGGAAGGAAGCACCCTGGTGCGCTCACCCTGTCGGCGCTGGAGGGCCGCTGTGCCTCAAGCAGCCCGCTGGTCCCCACAGCGAACTGGCCTCGCGACGAGGTCATGACCTCTGCCCTCCACCGTAGACAATCGGGGTCATGACCTTCGGCTCTCCCGCGCCCAGCGAGTGACTGCGCCTGCGCGCGTGGGGCGGAGGGCGAGTGCGCACGCGCGGTTTCCATAGCGCCGGGGACGCGCGCTATGGCGGGGGAGGCGCCGGCGCTGGAGCTGCAGCTGCAGGCCGCCATTGGCTTCAACGGTACCCGGGGGGGACTAAGGCTCGTGGGGCCGAGGCGGGCGGGCAGGGCTGGGGCCGTTTGCTGGCTCCGGGGCAGCGCATCCGCGAGGAGCGGTGACCTCACGAGATCATCGAGTCCGTCCCCCTGGGGCTTGAACCCAGGACTTTCTGCACAGTAAGCAGGGGTGTGAGGTAGGAGACCATTCCCAGGGCTTTCCCTCGACCGCCCAGAGACCAAAGGGAAAGCCAAGCACTGGTTTTGAACTTTTAGTTGAGTGGATTTCAAAGGAGGGGGTTTGTCAGATGGCGAGGGGAAACGTGGCAATAGCGAAAGGGAGCGAGCGTCGGAAAAGAGGTGATAAATGTGAGAGAGGGGATAAATTAAGACAAGAGGGAAGGAAGGGCTAGATGAAATCGATTGCCCTTATTTGGGCCCCGTCATAACATCTGAGCACCTTGCAGTCTTCAACACACGTTTATCCTCCAAACGCTACTGTGAGAAAGGGCAGTACTCTTATTCCCTTTTGCAGAGGGGAAACTGAGGCGCAGACAGCCTCAATGAGTTGCCCGAGATCACACAGGAGACGTGACGGAGCAGGGCAATGAACCCTGGTTTTTGAAGTCTAAGGGGAAAATGGCCTAACCACTGGATCATCCTTCCCGGTCTCTGAAAGAGTAGGCATATGCTCATAGATTATGAATCCGAGCCCTGGCAGCCATTCCATCCAAAGGGGGGAAAAAATGGAGTATGAACATGGACTCTGATTCCCTGACTTAGAGATTAAAGAATGACTCTTTCCCGAAAATGATGCTTTGGCCAAACAAAAATTATGCTTTAGTCAGGAGTAAATTATTAGGCTCAGTACAGAGGTAATCGGCTGTAATTTAAGAGCTTGTGATGCGATGACTTAATCGTCCCTTCTGGCCTTAAAATCCTTGAATTCTTTCTTTTACCTGCTTTCTGTTGTAGGCCACATACCGTTTGGTCTGATCTGCCACCCTGATCGGGAACACTTTATCTATCCTCTGGGATGTACCATCGTTATTCAAGGCCTGAACAATAACACACAATCTTTCCTGCATGGCCACACTAACAATGTCTCCTGTGTTGCTGTGTCTCAGAGTGGATGTTTTGTTGCTTCTGGACAGGTCACTTTCATGGGCTTCAAAGTGAGCAATGTTTTTTTTTACATTTATTTTTAAATTTATTTTTCTCTCCCATAGTGCAAGTTTTCCATTTTCAAATGTCTAATGAAGTGGGATTTCTCCCACAAAAGCTCATGTGATAAATAAATGTGCTACTCTTTAAGAGTGCTACAGAACTCCTTGTTTGTTTTTTACATGATTATTTTAACTTTGGAGGATACTAATAACGACTTAAGATAAATATCAAACGGAAATCTTTCTCATTAGAGGACTGGCCTCGTAGCCCATAGTCATGAGCATGTAGTTCTGTTGACTTAGTAGCACAAAGCCTGTAGCAGCAGGCGCAGTGTTATTTTAACTATGTCAGTGCAGGATAACTGTCGGCGCTGAGATTTTGGCACTGGGAGTTCTTGTTTAAACAACAATTGAAGAGTTCAAATTGAGGGGAAAACATAAGCACTAGAACAGGAAAAGCATTTCAGGGGACTGGGAGGCACGGCTTTGGTGCGCCTGGATCTCTCTCAAAATTGCTGTGACCTTAAGCAAGTCACTGAGGGTAAAATTTCTGAAAATGCCTAAATCTCATTTTTAAAAGTTTCTAAGGAGCTCACGTCCCATTAGTCTTTTAGACGAACGAATCACTTTTGAAAATGGGACTTACGCTCTAGAATCACTTACTTGTGATTTTCAAAAGCACAAGTGGTGCCTAACTGCATCTTTAATACCTAAAGGTCTTTGAAAATCTGATTCATTGTGCCTCAGTTTCGCTGGAATTAATTTAATTTTTGTAGGGTACCCTGAAATCCTTGAGGGAATGGGGTAGTAGCATCACACAGTATTTTAAAATGTCTTGTTTTGGGCCTCTCAATCTTGTGTGTTGTCTCTTTTTGTCCTGTTGGCCATGATGTTACACTGACCCTAGAATGAAACACAATGTTAAACTTTCCTGTTGGGATGTTTCCTAGACCAGATCTACACAACAGACTTCTGCCAGCTCCGTGAAGCCAGTCAGGGTGTGGAGATGAGAGATCTCTGATGAATACAGCTGGGCTGGTAGAAGCAACTAGTCTAGTTGGAGTTATGCCAAAAAAGCTGCTATTTTGCTAGTGTAGTTTATTTGGTTGTGTGTGTGGTGCGAAGGGGTGGGGGTGGGGTGATTGTATTATACTGGTACAAAGGGCAGCTTTGCTCACACAATATGCCACTATTTCTATCCAGGTAAAGCACCCCTAGTGTAGACCTGACTTTAGAGTGGCAAATCTGAAAAGTACTCTGACAAATGGAGTCCTGGGCTGGAAAGAAGCCTAACTTCTGTTGCACTTCAGAACCTGAGGATATTCTAACTAATCTTCTTTGGCCCCAGGCAGATATTATTTTGTGGGACTACAAGAAGAGAGAGCTTCTTGCTCGACTGTCGCTTCACAAGGGGAAAATTGAAAATCTGGCATTCTCTCCAAATGACCTTTACTTGGTGTCACTGGGTGGCCAGGATGATGGCAGGTAAGAGCCTGAATTTTCTCTCTCCCTCCTCTCCTCAGCAAAGAGGTAATGTAAGCAGACGGCCAGGTGAAAAAGAAACCTCCCATGTCTGAAGACCAAATAAATGAAGACAAAAAAGCTGCTGGCAGCTTTCTCTCCTCCTTTTGAGAGTCTGATTCCCAACACAGCCCAAAATTCAGAGGGGAGTCTGAGTTGGTATACTTGTGCACTTCTCTCATATGCAATAAAACAAACAAGGGGTCCTGTGGCACTTTTAAAGACTAAGAAACGGTTAGTTTGAACTAAGCACTTATTTTGCTTAGTATGGCGAAGACTCAAACTAACCCGTAGTTTAGTTTGAACTAATAATGTGGACTAGTTCGAACAATGTGGACTAACATCGTGGACTGGGACTAACAGTTAGTTCGAACTAGTCTGCATTGGTAGTTCGAACTAAGAAGTTGGTGGTTAGTTCGAATTAACCCTTGTTTGTTTTACGTATATCCAATACAATTCACACAAATCTACATGCGGGCTGAATCTTAACGTCTGACCTTTAGTGAATCTATTTGGCTTAATGTCTGGGCATGAAGAAATTATAAATTTTATGAGCGTAAACTACCCAGGGCACACCTTTGAATTTGGTAAGAGACTGTCAGGAAAACCCTCACCTTTGTGGCCCTTATGACAGAAGTATTTACCAGTCACGTAGTGTGTTAAACCTCTGCCTGTCTGTCTTCGGATGTGGCCTACACACCCAATAATAAGCTCAGGGAAAAGCATTCATGTCTTTAATGATGAGGTTCTCTAGGAAGCTATGCAAATTGTTTGAAAGCACAGGCCTTCTCATGGGAAAACTGCATGCATCTCTCTGCAGAAATCCCCATCAATAAGTTCTGCCCTGGGACATGTTACATCCCATCTAGTTTTTATTTGAAATATGTTGTTTACAGTGTACGGTAAACTGAGCACACAAATAACAGGAGTCTTCCATACACACAGGGCAATATACAATTATTTTCAACTGTGAGTCAATTGAGATGAAATGTTAAGGAATAATATTGTAGCACATATGAGAGCCAGATGTAGGGCCAAGTCCTGCAAATACTTATCACTGGGTGTAATGCTTACCTGACTTCAATCAGAACTACTGCCCCGGTGCTTCCTCAGTGTTTGCATGGCTGGGCCCTATCCGAGGCAGCTGGTGTTTGTCTTTACACCATATCTGACTCCTGACTTGAATCATCTGTTACTTCGCTCTTGGCCAGTTGAAACCCAAAGATGTGAAATAATATGATGTCTTTCTGGTGAACGCCACACTTTCACAGTAACTGAACTGTATTTCTCCCTCTGTGGTCCCTTGATGGCACCCACTTAAAAGTTTCCAGCTCAACTGTCACTTTCCTAGACAGAGTTCTCTCACTCATGTTTCACTCCCTTCGATTGAGGTTTTTAAGGCTACACAGCTCCATGATTTACACTGTCATATCCCAGAAAGTCAGACTACCCAAAAGGCCAGCACCTGTATTTTGCCTTCTCTCAAAGTGCTCTGACTAGTGTATTGCCAGCAGTTAGAAGTTACAGCATAGTTCCTTCTAAGCAAGCAACTTTATTTTTAAGGTGAAAACACTAGAGAGAAAACAATATTAAATCAATAAAAGACACCACACACATGCTAAATAGTTTACCAACTCCAATCTATGGGTTTCGGCAAGTTTCAGTCCTTCACAACCCATGACTGGGCTTTCCCCATGATAGACTCAGACTCTAAGGTAAGAAGGAATCAATATGATCATCTGATCTGACCTCTACTAAGCAGGCCACAGAACCTCACCCACCCCCTCCTGTAATAAACTTCTAACCAATGACTGAGTTATTAAAGTCCTCAAATCATGGTCTTCATATCCTCATTCCCATTAGCAACCCTACAATATCCTCAAGCTCATTATCCTCATTAAAAATGGAGGGAAAGTATTTGTTTAGGTATTCAGCCATGCCTAGATTATCCTTGACTTCTACTCCATCCTCAGTATTTCATGGTCCCACTTCTTCTTTCTTCCTTTTCTTCCTGTTGGTTCCTTATTTTTTCTCTCTTGGGTTTAATTTCCTTTGCAAGGTCCTACTCTACTTGACTTTTCGCCTTTCTCACTTTATCTCTACATGTTCTAACCTCCAAGAGGTAGCTTTCCTTGCTGATCCCTCCCATCTTTCATTCCCTGTAGACTTTCTGCTTGTTTTTAATCACCTGTCTGAGATGCTTACACATTCAGCCTGGTCTACAACTCTTACCTATGGATTGTTTATTCCCCTTCCTTGGGATACAGCCTTCAGATATGTTCCTGTGACTTTGACTTGAAGTAATTCCAAGCCTCCTCCACCTTTGGATCCAAGAGTTCTTCAGTCCAGTCCAGTTCCTCACTAATTCCCTTAATTTTTTTTAAAGTTAGCACTTTTAAAGTCAAAGAGCCTAGTCACAGATTTATTTTTGTTTATCCTTCCACTTAGTTTGAAGTGAATGAACTCATGGTCTCTCAAACCATCGTTGTTTGCTCTGACTAATTCTTCTGTCAGGTCCTTACTAGTACTCACCAGTACCAAATCTAAGATATCATCCCCTCTTGTTGATTCAGTAGCTGTTTGGTGGAGGAATTCATCAGCTATCACCTCCAGGAAAATCTTGGCCCTTTTATTACTGCTAGCACTTGTCCTCCAGTCTAATCTTCCAGTCTTATCTAGGAATTTAAAGTCTCCCATGATCACACAGTTCCCAGTTGTCTTTACTTCATTAAAAACCTAAACAAGGTCTCTATCCATGTCCTAATCAGATCCTGGTGGTCTATAGCGGACCCCAAACACTATCCCAGGGGGAACTCTAGTTGTTTCCTTCCCCCGTGTGATTTCTACCCCGACAGACTTTTCTTACCAATTCCATTACTTCTAATTTCTTTACAGTCTACCGCATCATTGCTATACAACGGTGTGACTTCACCATCTTTCCCTTTATATCTGTCTCCTAAATGACGCATAGCCTTCAATACCTGCACACCAGTCATGACTACTATTCCACCATGTTTCTCTTATCCCTATAATATCTGGTTTCACCTCCTTTACCAGGAGATCTGGTTCCTCTGTTTCGTTATCCAGTCTCATCACATTGCTATACAAACATTCTAATTTTTACGGTTTGGCTTCACTCGTGTTCCTTATCTGATTTGGCAGAGTCATTCTGCTGCCAATATCACCTATTTAAAAGGTAAGGTAGTGTAAATACCAGTTTATGTCCATTCTGTTCCCCACTGCTGTATCCTTTCTTATTTCATTTTCCTCTCTTTCAATGCTAAAATCAGGCATGTGGATTACCTGGGCATCTCCCAGACATCTTTGGCAACTTCCTAGTTTAAAGCTCTCTTAATCAGTTGTGCTAACTTCCCATCTTAGAAGTCTCTTTCCTTCCCTATTCAGGTGAAGTTCATCCCACGAGAACAGTTCCATTGTCTTAGAACCAGAACAAAGGCCCTGAGTCCCTTGCGCTATCTATCCAAAAGTCCTTTCTTCATACGTTGGTCTCTAAAGAACCCAGTTTCAATGAAGTATGCGAGCACCCCCAGGATGCAATACATCTCTCTAGGTGTTATAAACTGAGTGACTTGCCTTAGCCTGCCCCTGTTGTTTTGGTTTTTCACTGCTGGGAGGAGCTGTTGTAACCCACAGTGATAAATAAACCATTCATACACTTACTACAAGATGGTCTTCAAAAGATGTTGTAAGAAGTTGTCTTACCTGTCACAGTGAGGACATGATGAGCTCCACGAGATCAGTCTCTGATGACTGTCCTAAGGCATGATGGCTATGTCTACACTACAGGCTTCAGTTAAGTCAACTTAATAAGGTCTACCTAAAGCTGACATTAAGTAGATCTTATTAATTCAACTGAGTAAGGCCACATTGCATTAAGTCAACTTTATAAAGTCGACTTAAGCCAGGGGACCATTTAAAGTAAATGGGTCCCCTGGCTTAGGTGGACTGGACTTAAATGGCCCCACTGCACTAAGTCGACTTTATTAAGTTGACTTTAATGGCCACATGGTGTTAAATTGACTTAATAAAGTTGACTTAACCCTTAAAGTCGACTTTAAGGGCAGGAGTTATTAAGTCAACTTAAGCAAGTACTTCAGTCGACTTAATGAACTCCAAATGTTGCCAGGGCATTCCTTAAGTCGACTTAAGCCTCCTTAAGTCGACTTAAGCCGCTAGTGTAGACATACCCGATTAGAGTCTTGGCCAACAAAGGCTAAAAGGCTAGTGCACAAACTCATTAAGATGCTTTATGAGCAAGGGGCATGAACTGCAACCCTACATATCTATTTCCAAAAAGCATGGGTGAAAGTTTTCCATGGTTATAATCTCAGCAAAATGACCACAAGCCTGAATTCACCTAGCAACATATTTGGGAAGATATCATCACTTTACGAATATGTGACATTTTTCTATGATTTAAACATATTGAAACTATTTTTAACCCTTCTTTTCCTGCAGCGTGGTTGTCTGGAGTATAGCTAAGAGAGATGCCATCTGTGGCAGCCCTGCTTCAGCCCGTAGTGCTGGAAATGCAACTGTCCTGGCGTTCTCCAACTGCAGAGATGAGATATTTGTTAGTGCTGGAAAGTAAGATCTTGCCTGTCTGACAAAAGAGAATTGTTGAGGGTTGAAAAAAGCCACAAACCTATTTCCTTCTGCAAAGACTTTATCTAGATGGAAGGAGATTTAAGGAACATAGAGGGCTGATGTTTTTTCCTATCATTGTCAAAGAGCCTATGAATATCTCTCAGCTTCTTCCTTACAGGCATTTCTGCTTGATTTGCACAAAGACTTTTCAAAGCAGTGCACAGGGAACTGCATGCCCCAGTTCTGTTACTGATGGCAGGGGTTTGTATTCAGCACTCCCCATGCAGCAGTTAAAATGTTTTGCTTCGTAATGTTTATATAAGAAGAGAAGTTGATAAACGGCTCTGAGCAGTGGCATGTTAATGCAGCAACTGTGACATCTCAGAGATTTCTGGGTTTTTTCTTACCTGCACTGACTGTGATGTGCATTTATCAGCTCCATACGATATAAGAAAGCTCTTCATTACAAACTGTCACAGCTCCACATGTAAATATATTATTAATTATAAATGGCTTGCTTTTCAAAGATTCTAGGGGTTTGCGCCTGCCATTGAAACCTACCATATAAAAAGGACGTTACTTTTTTTTTGCCTTTCTAAAATTGTACTTTTTTCCATTTTATATTAAGAAGAAAAGGGATCCTAGCCAGAATATACTAAATGGTCTTTATGAACATTGATTTATTAAAATAATCTCAGACTCCTGCATAAATAAATGTGATTCTAATGTGTTTTCTTTGGCTACAGTGGGACTATTCGGGTATGGGAACTAGATTTACCAAATCGAAAAATTCGGCCAACTGAATGCCAGACTGGGCAACTGAAAAGAATAATCACATGTATTCTGGTAAGTGTTCTTCTGACGAAACTAGACAGGTAAGCAGAAATGCTGCTGGCCCGAGAAAAGACCCAGGGCTCGGAGCTCAAGCCATGTAAAGGTGCCGCTGCCGCAGGCAGCCCAGCAGCAGAGCCGGGGCTCAAGCTCTGGGACTCAGGTTTTGAGCCCTGTGAGCCCTGCACCAAACATGACCGTGCAGCTAAGCAGACTTATAGGTGATTGAGACCATTTGCAATAATGACAGCTATAACTTCATGAAGAATGTAGCAGGCTGTGTCCTGCAGCATTTTTCTCCTGGGAAAGGATTGTTTTTGACAGTTTCCAAAAAGGAGCAAACTGCGTTTTAGCCAGAGGCTATGGCATCCACAAAACCCATTTTCTGATTATGAATGTTAGTTAGAAATTTAGTTAGGAAAATGCCTTAACTTTCAACAGAGTTGTGGAGCATTTTATGTGTGTTTGGATACAAACTTTACCCACAACCCCTTCCCATTCCACCCACCACCATCCCACCTCACCCCCCCCCCCCAAAAAAAAAAAGAAAAGAAAATGAAGTGAAGTCATTCTCCCATCACAGTGATGGGCATGGAATATATGTCTTGCTAGATAAGCCTGATCCTGATCTACTTATTTAAACCTTCCCCCAGGTGGCAGAAGATGATAGTTACTTCTATGTTGGCACTTCCAGTGGAGATATCCTGAAAGTGAACATGAAAACCAAACTGATGAGTGACTATGGACCAATGAAGGAGAAGTTCAGCCTGGTGAGTGGCATCCATAGAGGTTTTTTCCCAAGTAATTTCTGCTAACCCCAGCAACTTTTCATGTAGCTTTTTGCCTGCCACCCATTCTTCTCTCTTTGTTGGTAACTGACATAGGAGCATTTTCCCCTCCGTGAAGCTGATTTAGAAGCTAATCCCAGTTCTGTGCCATTAGTTCCTATTGAATGGTATATTTGACCCTGAGCCCAAAGACTTAATTTATTGGCTCAGCTCTGTTCAACATCATCTGGCTCAGCATCTGCTCTCTCTCTGGGTATTCCCAAAGCTGCGTTTTATCCATAGCTCTTGTGCCATCTTGCAGATTCTCTTAGCAAGTTCAGTATCAGACGAATGCGTAATGCAAGGTCATAAGAACACAAATGCTCTTAATTTTGCTAGTGCAGATTAAAAGCACCGAGGGAGTTCCAGAGTCAGATTTGGCAGATGTTTCCTCCTCAGTGCTTAGTTCACTTGTACTTTCCTAAACCAAGGTCTACAGTAACACTGGCTAGGACCCAAGAGGTAGGGCTAACCAAACTACATATGACAATTGCTGACTAGATTGGATGCGGGACAATGTTTGGCATCTGAGTTCAGTCAAATAATTGTCAGTGGGATTGTGTCTCCAGCGTGCTTCCCCTGACATGATGTCAGCAGCAGCACTCTGCCTGCTCCTCTAACTGGCAATTTCTCTTCCTCCCAGCCAATGTTTCCGCTAAGCTGATGATGCAGCTTAGCAAAGTTATGGTATTGATTGAGCAGCAATTTGTGAGGAATGGTGGTGCATGGGCAAGATTTTTGGCACTAAAAGCATCAGCATGCCTAAGTACCTTAATTCAAAAGAAATGCATAGATGTTGTGTTTTCTTTTGAAATTTAATAAAAATGTTAAACTGAAATACTGTACTTTTATTAGTTTGCTAAACAAATGTGTGATGATGACACTTGCAGCCTCTCTAGCCTTAACTGTCATCTACGCCTCACAGTTTTTGTCGCCTGTTTTTTGTCACATTTCCGGAACACATATACAGAGTCAAGGTCAACCGCAAATCCAGCAGTTAGATATGATTTGGTATAGTCCTTGAGACTATATCAACTTCAGAACATGAAACTCACTTGTTAACTCAACACTTATATGTAATAGTGGCAAAGAGGTCCACTTCCAGACATCCCCACATTCACAATATATCATCTAGGATTTGTGTATCCAAGTCCCATTCATTATGGAAGAAATGCCTGCTGTGGGCATTGGCTGTGATGTTTTGCACTCCAGAAAGGTGCATTGCTGAAATGTGAATGCAGTGTTCTTTGCACCAATTCCATAACTTTCATGCTTTAGCACACAGAAAGAAAGATCTCTTACTGCCTTGCTGATAGATACAAGACATGTAGTATTGTCTCTGGATCATGACAGACTTTCCTCTGATGAGAGGCAGAAAATGGAGGTAGGCATTCCTGACAGTCCTTACTTCCAACAGGATCATGTAGAGACTGGCCTCTTCAGATGACCATTTGCACTGTACTGCATGGGCATCAGGATGTGCACTCATCCCAGCAGTGATTCATCCCTTGTTATGGTGACTGTTAACACTGGCCAAAGAAATGGAATATCAGTTTGAGTCTCAACCCTGTTTGAGGGAGGGGAACAGAGAGGAAACCAATCCCGCTGCAAGCGTGGTGTCTCCATTCCCAATCCTTTCCCCTGGCCTAATAGAGAGGAAGAGAGACTATATACCTTGGCAGCATCAGATGGAACCAGCATATCCTTTTATCCACCCAAATTTCTAGACACCTGCAAGGCATCTGGAAGTGGAGGTGGAAGATCATCTTTCTCTGCTTTCAGAACTCAGCTCCAATTAGTATATGGTGGCAGGGGACTCCAGGGCCAGGACAGGAACCGTTCTAGAAAAGAGTGCTGTAGAAAATGTTTTCCAGTAAATGGTGACCTAGGAAACAGAAACCAATTTAAATCTTCTCCAGTTGCGTCTGTCGGCAGGAGGAGCAGGACCCTGTTGGCAGGGAGGCACATGATATAGGCAGGACTTGTAGTGCTGCCTAGTGTTAAAATCGCCCAACATTTCACAGTGTAAAACCCTGTTTTCAGTTTCATAAAATTTTGCCAATCTTTAACCATTTAGGCTGACATTTTCCTTGCTGCATCTTATTGCCTTGTGTTGAATTTTTTGGAAAATTTCAGGCCAAATGAATCAGCTGTTTCCCAGAACAAGCTGTGGAAAAAATATGTTGTTTTGTCCTACTTAAGAAGTTACAGTGATCTTTTCTGTGAAATGCTCTGGTGCCCCATACTTTGGAGCAGGTATATGAAATTTGTAGTGAAGTGACGTTTGTGTCAGGGATGTGCCTTTTGCTGGCCACATGAAAATCTGTCCAACTTTGTCTCAGCTATAAGCCTTTGAAACATCACACTTTACACATGTTCCATAGAGACTTCCTAGAGCTTAACTGCTAAAATCTTAGAAAACTCCATCCCCACTGGGCCTGAATGGACTGCACATACAACATCCCCCTGAGCATGCTCCTGCCCACAGCTACGATGGCTGCTCCCTGTTTCTCCAGGCTGGAGTGTGGCTGAGCATTGGTCCTGAGAGCAGGAGCCTGGCTCTTTTGTGTTCTCAGTAAACTTGGATTGTAAGCACCTTGGAGCAGTGTAAAAGGTGAGCCACCCATTAGCGTCTAGTGGTCAGGCAGGGGTTTCCAGTGCTCCCTCCTGCACTAAAGTAGCAGGTCTAGGCCTTTGAATAATCAAGGTCTGATCCCATAGGCCTTTCATCTTAGACCTGGGTGAAGACCCTGGTGTGTGCTGTCTGGTATAGGGGAGTCCAGGTCCACACTCTGCACCAAGCTGTGGTCTAGAGCAGGTATCAGCTTGGGGAAACAGGCAGATGAGTGAGTGCACACTTGAGCAGTGGTTCCCACCATTTTCTTTGCTGTGGCACACCTTGATATCGCTAATTATTTTGAGGCACACTCCCATATAGTCTCCAAATAAGCTCATGAATATTCATGAGCCAATCCAGAAGTCTGAGTAGTATTTCAAAAAATTCCATGGCACACCTGCTCAAGCCTGAGGTCACACCTGTGTGCCACAGCACACAGGTTGGGAACACTGCACTAGAGGACACTTCTTTTCGGAGCTTGAAGTGGAACCCAAGATTCCTGAGTCTTACTATTCTTCCACTGCCAGCAAACATCTGTGAAACCCACTGGCAGAGCTCATGGCCCATCCCAGTCTAGTGCCGTTCTGCATTGAAGATGAGAACATATCGCTGCTGTCAATTAGTTTCATAGACTCCAATGTCAGAAGGGACAATGAGATCATCTAGTCTGATCTCCTCCTGCGTAGCCCATTAGCTAATGTAGCAGAGGTCTGTGCAGGGATCTAAAGGTTCCAGTGCTGCTGATGAGCATGTAGGCGTTAATGGGATGGAATTTCAGTTTTATGCTTTTTAGAAAATATAAGGAATTACACACAAAATACCAATGTTCAAGGAACATTATTAACATTGCAAAGTGAAATGCTTAAAAATAGGAAAATACTGGAATCAGGGAGATGAATTGGAACTGAAGAATCAGTTCAAACCAGTATTTTAACTTGAACCAGAACCAAATGGGAACCATAATGTTGTCCTATTTAATGGAACTGAACTAAAAAAAATGGGTTACCAGTTAAAATAAAGGATCAGTGTTTTTGAAGCTCAATATTTTAAAACACTGCTGTGGAGTTGTTTTCATTAAAACACAGGACAACAAAATACAGATAGGCATGTGATTGCCACCAGAAAGGCCTGCCACGGTAATAACAATAAGAAAATAAGATTAGGTGGGACCACACAAGTAGGGAGGCAGAAGGAGAAATGCCACATGAGGTAGCAGGTGGCCCAGAAGATAGATCAACCATCTCTGAAACACCTCTCTACTCTCAGCGGGACAAGAGGTGGAGTAGTTTCTAGTCTCAGGAGTTAATGAGAACTGTTCAAACCTGAGGAAGAAGGTAATGGGTTTTCCAACCTTTTTTACCCCTAGAGAGGCCTCCTTCCACCTATTTCCAACTCCCTGGGCAGATCATCCCTGCTGTTGCCCCACTTAAAGCAGAGCCTGTGCCCCAAACTCAAATGTATCCTTTCACCACAGATGTCCAATATGACAGAGCAAATATTAAAAGATGAGATTTTTAGATTGCTCAGGAAAATTGTTCATTAAAAAAAATCACGTTTATTGAACACAAAACACTAGAAAACACTAAGTTAAAAAATAAATGGTCAAAGATCAAAATAGTTTACATTTTAACTTTCACTTTTTAATTTACTTCCACCAAGACTGAAATTTGATTTGAACTGGTAACTGAACTGCTATATTTTATTTTGGTGGCTTGAGCCAGAACTGAACACAAACCTGAACAAAGCCAAAATAAATACCAGTTTGACCCTCTGGCCAGAATTAAGGTTGCCTACACAATCTTAATTTGCTCCCTTTGTTCATATGCATTATAATACAGTCTTTAATTAGATGACCTGCTGTATTTTCACAGGAAAAGATGGAGGCTGATCACATAATGAACAGCCTGCCAGTATTTTGTTTTTTGATTATTCAGTGTGTGGCCCAAAGCCACATTTACAGCACATTAATCAGAGACAGTCCAGTATGGCCAATGTATAAGGCAGAGGGGCATTGTTGCCACATGATGGCATATATCAGGTTGGAAAATGTGCAGCTGAATGAGCCCCTAATGGAGTGACTGATCTGGTTAAGTCCTAGGTGGGGGACCTAGTGTTTCATCTCCAAAAGGCAGGATATAAAACTAATTGTGTCACTAATATGAATTGCTTGGTATTGTGAATAACAGGTATGGACTATGTCTCTGTCACTTTACTCATGCTAAATCAAACAACAGTCTTGGCAGGAAAAAAAAGCCCATTTACAAAAGAAGGATCGTTATCAGATTGATTGTGATGATAACACACCTAACTATATGTATTCTGATCAGTTGAAGGCCCTTAATTTTCACAATTTGTGATAACTATTTCAGTCGCACATTAGGGAAATTAAATGGGATATCTGGAAAAATTAAAGCAGTGTTAGGATTGCCATAAAACATCAAATTTATTAGCAGGTTGTTGAGAGCTGTAATTATATAAATTCTCTGTTGTTGTTTTCTCTGTAGTTCTACCACTTGCCATAACCTTAAACCCAAAGGATATTTGAAACAGGAGAGTTTTTATGGAAACACAGCAAAGTAGTAGATCAAAAAGCAAAGTTGATGAGTGTCTGGTAACGAGACTTAGAAAGAGCTGCTGATGCCCTGTAAAAACTTGAAAAGCATTCTGTTTAGAAACAGTTCTATTTCTAGATCATATTCTCTGGGTTTGTTTTCTTTTGTTCTCATCCTTTTCCTAAAACTAGTTGTATGAAAACATGCTTCCTTCCTGCTGTTTTTCTCATCTTGATGGTAAAAATATCCTCTGTGTAAGATGTATTTTTTCACAGCTATTACTCATGATATCACAGAGAATCATGAGGTCAAGAGAGGGATAAACTAATGGAAATAAAAAGAGAAAATTGCAAATAGAAGAATTTAAATAGAAGCGAAAGTGCTTTTTCATGCAAATATTCTTAACAGTTTTGTTTTCTGAATGGATGAATAATATGGCAAATCTGACAGTAACCACTACAGAGAATATTTTTTAAAAGTATTCCATGGAGCATAAGCAAGACTTGAAAATTAATACAGTTGATTCCACCCAATTGAACAGCTGGGCCAAAGCAGTCTTTCCTAACTCAACCTACTTTCTCTGTGAACTGTACTATTTCGTCCATGCTGTCTGGATTCTGTTACAGATTCCCTTCCAGCCTTGAACAGTTCAAAAACCCTTACTGTTTTCCTCTGGGTGGCCTCTTCTCATAATTCCAATAGAACCTTAATCGTTTCCATACAAAGGGCCTGCAAACTTGCTGCCATAAGCTTGTCTGACCCTGGTAGCTACTGTGCCTGGTTTAATATTTATATAGGAGCTAGTCTGGGAATGCCAGGCACAGGACTTTGTACAATGTTGCCAAGCCCATTTGTTGAAAAGCCAAGAGGCTGGTTTAATAATTAGAGTTGTAAAATGTTGTGTTCTTTTAATTTGCCTTCTGCTTTCTGACCTCTGAGAGTTCATGTTTTCATGCCGTGAGTGTTAGGAATGTTCAATTTTTAAAAAATGAAAGCTGATGTTCTCACAAGTTCATGATTCCCAGAGCTGGGAGGACTATGAGAACAAACATCAAATCCTGCAAATACTGGTAATGTCATAAGGATTGCCAGGGACATGCCCTGAGCTATGTGATTCAGGGAAACTCTTTAGAGGAGAGGTGGCAGAGGGAGATAGGAGGGTATTGGCATTAACTGGTTTCTTCTGTAAGCTTCCAAAATGTGGCTGCACAAAACATGGCCACAGTAATACCACTCATGGAGGCTCTGAGCTGCAGGGCTCCTAACTGATAATATGCATTACATCCCTGTATGCAGCAGTGGAAGACATGCGCAAGGAAGAGCAAAGAGTGCCGCAACTGGGGAGAGGATAGAGAGCTCTGGGGGCTAAACTGAATCCTGTAAAAGAGACAACACAAGGAATAGTAACTGCTGAAGGGCGCTTCCTGTTGGAGCTGGCAATGGAGTTGTCAGGGAATGGAGCTGGCATACTTGGAGCGCACTGTTTGCTTAGCTTCACAACTTCATTCATAGACCAGATTTCACTCAGTTTTTGCTTCCTCTTTACTGAGAGAAACCTCTGACTAAAGCTCAAGGGGGGAGATTTGCCTGAAGAAGGTTGTCAGGATCTGGACCAGTACTAATATTTTGCCTCTCTCTAGCACCTTCTTTCAGGGGATCTTTGAGATCTCAAGGCATTAATAAACTAAGCGTCACACTTAGATTGCTCCCATTTGACAAGCTGGAAACTGAGGCTCAGACAGTTGTTCTGCCATCACGTAACAGAAGAATTCTGCCAGAGAAACAGAACTGGTTTCTTGACTCCCTGACTCTGAATCCAGTGCCTTAGCATTAGACAGTGCTCCCTCCTGTAATAGCATGGCAGGTTCTTCTGATGCCCTGCCCTGTTAGCAGGTGTTGGCCCCTATAATGAAATGCCATCTGGTTCCAGAGGGCTCTCAGTGATAGGTGTATCATCCTCAATAGAAGAGAGGTGCAAGTGGTTCCCTGGAGCGCTGGGAACTCTGGGATGGAGAGGTCATGCAGAAAACCTGAAGCACAGCTTTGAGGGAGAAAGCTCAGGCTGAGTTCTGCTGTGTTGCTTCAGTGCTTAATAAAAGAATCCCCAGTAGAAGGATACATGTATTCTGTGCTCAAATGGTTAGTCTTGGGTTTGAACACACAGTCCTAGTCCATTTATAGAATTAATGCAAATGTTACTTCCTTGCTCTTCTTTAACATTTATACTAGCTGGTCATATATCAGTACCTAGCAAATGTTGTCTCCCTTTTCATTTTGAAAGGGCTACTTCTTTAGGAGTGAAGTGATACCTGTAAAGAAATAGGTGAACAATATAAACACCACCACAGACTCTTCTTGAGCTCTTCAGCACTGCACCATCAGTAAAGAGACTCTGCTTCCATACAATGTTGTGTTAATCCTGTTTTCTCCTAGGGAGTCACAGTTTTGCTTTTGCTGAAGACAGGCGATTTAGTGGTCGGCAGTGGAGGAGGGATTGTAGCTCTCTGTAAAGGATCAGACTACAAACCAATCAAGTGAGTCTGTAGCCCAAAACATCAGGAAAGGGCAGTAATCTCCCTCAGAGTGGCAGTGTGATGGGATGGTGATGTTCATCTTCCTTGACACACTCTAACTACCAGTGCCAATGGCATTCATTACTGAATAAGAGAGAAATCTCAATGGATTGGTTTTCCAAACTCAGCTAGACACTGCTGAAATGGAAAGCACCTATCTTGCAGAACGAAATAGTGACACATTGAAATATTCCAAAGGGGTAGCCCTGCCAGTTGAGTTCAGCAAAACAAAACAAGAAGTCCTTGTTTGTTTAGATTGAAATATATTACATATCTTTATCAATCTGGTTGCAAAAGTTTGGGCCAGTTTTCATTGTTAATTTTCAATGACCACATTTACTTCTATAGACACGATATCAGATCCTAAACTGTGTAAATTGACATAGCAACATTAAATCAATGAAATTACTTTGAGTTTACCAGCTGGGTATCTGCCCCCTTGAAATCTTAACAAAAAAGTGTTTGTGAGCAGATGTTGGATACTGTAGGGGTTTTGTCACTTGCTATGATGACAAGAGTAACAAAACTGTGTGCCATAGTACTCCCAAAGCATTCCCTTGTCACTGGGCATGCAAAAAAGCTAAAGGCATAGTTTCCCACAAGCATCCTAAGTGTACACTTTTGGTAAAAGTAATTGTATTAGATTTATACTGTTCCCCAGATATTGAATTCAAAATTCCCTGGATGCTCTTGGGGGTATGCTAATTAAACACACCAATAATAAGAAAGTAAATAAGGTATGTTTGTACCAGATCAGACCCTGCTCTAACTGTATGTCATTTGGGGGGTGGCAGGGTTCTCAGTCCCTGCTAGTTTGGTATTGTCTGCACGTGGAAGCTATTGTGAAATAAGTTACTGTGTGACTGTAAAATGCAATAGCTGTTTACCCAGCTGGCTTCAAAACTGAGCTCAATACATTGATGGAAGGGATGGTAAGAGGAGATGGCTTAATCTGTCAAGTAACTGATCTTTGACTACTAGTCAAATGCCAATGCTCTGTGATGGGAAGTTAGATGAGGTGGGTTCTGAGATATTACAGAGAATTATTTCTTGGTTGTCTGGCTAGTGAGTCTTGCCCACATGCTCAGGGTTTAGTTGTTCACTGTATTGGGATGAGGAAGGGCTTTTCCCCCTGGGCAGATTGGCAAAGGCTGTGAGAGTGTTTCATCTTCCTCTGTAGTGTAGGGCACGGGTCACTTGCTGGTAGATTCTCTGTACCTTAAGGTCTTTAAACTGTGATCTGAGGACTTTAATAACTCAGTCATAGGTTAGAGGTTTGTTGCAGGAGGGGATGGGTGAGGTTTTGTGGCCTGCACTGTACAGATGGTCAGACTAGATGATCATTCACATTGGCCCCTTTTGACCTTCAAACCTGTGAGTTTATGAGCTGTTCTGCACTAACTCTCATGGGGACGCTCGTATTTTACGCTGAGTACCTATGTGTGGGTTAGCATAATCCACTTCCAGAGTATATGTTAGTGCAAACTAAGGGGGTCCACACCGGCAGCTACTGCAGAATATGCTGCAATTGCTGTTTGAGGTTATTTCACCACATAGACAATCCCTGACTTTGGGGATCACATGAAGTGCAAACAAACACCACAGATAATGGAATGTCAGGAGCTGCCAATGTTTCTGTTTCTTGATATATTGACCTAATATGGTGCATGTGTGGGCGGAAGGTAAAGCAGAGTCCAAACAAAAAACTAATACGGGGAGGTCAGAGAAGTAAGAAAAATCAAGCACAAATTTCTGCTTTGTCTTAACAGGAAAATTCAAGTCCAAGGTGGCGTCACTTCCCTCACACTCAGAGGTCAAGGTCACCAGTTCTTTGTAGGAACAGAAGAGTCCCAGATTTACCGCCTTAACTACAATGAGTTTAAAGAGGAGCTCATTGCCACCTGTCATAATGAAGCCATCCATGACATCATTTTTCCATCGTTAGTATAACTGGAAAGGAGCATTTTTGTTTTTGAAAAAGGTGGGATGGGGGAGGAAGCTGCAGATTTGACAAAGATATCTGTACAGTGCATTCTAGGCAGAAGGTTCCCAAAGCCATACTGATTTACAGGGAGGATTCCCTTTCTCCACCACTGACATGCAGCTGCTTCTCAGCTGGTAGTCGGCAGCTACTTAGAAGCACTGAACAACAGTTCATCTTAGAGGAAGGAAAAATAACTTTGTCAATTGAATCTACATGAAGAATTTTGAGTAAGTAGGATGGGATTATGCAGTTGGAATTTGGCTTTCACTAGTTTTAACACCTCTGTTGTTGAGAAAGGTGCTATGAGATCCCAGGACTACCATGAAAATTTCTTGTGTCTTTCATTGTTTCTTGCATTTATTGGGTTGAATGGAGTGTGTACCTGCAGACCTGCTGCACTCCTGCTCTCTGATCCAGTGCTTGGAACATCATCTGGTATCTAATACAGCTATCAAAACAGACTTTGAGTTGATCTGTAGTACTGGTAATTGTGTATTAACAACATGGCCTGTTATATTCAATTCAGGACTCTTGATGCACAGTGCTGACATGACAGATGTGCCTTCTGGTCACATTCATCTCATGAACAGATGGGAAAATTCCCCTTTGCAGTGAATGTTAGGGTCATAACATTTAAAAAAGATTGCTCAGTCACATGCAGTTTGATACAGAGGGAGGTTTTGCATTTTTGGCATGCTGTTGTTTTGACAATAGGTGTCCAACCCTATTGAATTACAGCAAAAGGTGTAGTGTATAAATCAGGAGTCCAAGAAGCCTTTGAACCCCTCACTGCACAGCAGTGTGCAAACCTCTAGCTTAGTGATGAAATTGTTTAGTGCTTTGCAATGGTCCAATACCCTGCCTTGATAAAACACATCCTGGGAAGATGACATTCAGGTAAGCTGGGTTTAGAGATGGTTGTAGACTTGCTTACTACCTGCACTATGAAAATGTCTTCTCTGTTATCTCCTCTTGACCAGTATCTGTTCCAGGCTTTGAAATCCAGACTTAAACTCAATTCTCTAGCCTGGCTTATTCTAAAATACTCCAGTGGTTGGTGTTATCCTGTTCTTTAAAGTGTCTCAGGATGCCTGGCTTGAAAGGGGCTCAACTTTGGTGTGTCACTCTTTGTTTTCTATGTCCTTCTGGTTCTTGTTGCTGGTTATGTTGAACAAAAGGGATGCGATCTTGTCATGGGCTGGCCTGGTGCATTTAAAGGGAGTTTGGTGCAGCCCATCTCTGGGTAATTACATTTTCTTCCTCCCCACCCTGCACGGTTAAACCATTAGGATAGCTAGCCCCTCTAAAGTTAGTGGAGAAGCTCAGTGGAAAGAAAGTGAAGAAAAGCTGCTAGAGGCCTGGAAAAGCTCTGGCAGGAGCTCCAGGTGAGCAGAGTAGAAGGAGCTGCAGGGACAGAGAGAGCTTCTTGAAGGGTTCCCGGAAGAAAGATGAGAACAGGGATTAAAGACTGACCGAGAATCCTCGATTACACTGTAGCAAACCCAGCTGGGTAAAATACTTCCTGTTTGTCTTGAGCCTATAGTATTAAATTGTATGAAGTCCAGCTGGGGCAGAGAATGTGCTGTATGTAATAACCATGAGAGTGAAATAAACAAACAAAACAGCAAATCCAGAAGAGAAGGGGCTGGATTGGATCAGGACAGCAGCTGCGAGAGGGTGCTAGTGAGACATTGACACCTGACTTGTGTTCCAGATCTTGCTCTGTATCATCTCTGTCACTGTGGGAGGCAAGATTTGCTTATTTTTGTACATAACTAACATTCCACCTTACTGTATGTGCAATTAATCTTTTCATCAAAACCTGGGGACACTGCTTTAAAATAAGTGCTGCTTTCTTTTCAAAAGCCGCCTGCTAGTTTTGAAGAATGTTGCACCTTTGGTTTTGGTGATCTAGATGTCCATCACTAACCAAACAAGGGTGGCTCCCCTCAGCCTCAGCATGAGAACTCTTTGGACTTGGCCTCAAGGAGATGGAGAACAGGTCCCTTCCCCCTCCCCAATGGCAAACATAAGCTAGGATCCTGCAGACTCTCAAATGGAACTTTGCCCTCTTGAAATAACACTAGGTTTCTAATAGCTATCAAGCAGAAAGGCAAATGTGCAAATTCTTAAACAAGACTAAAATTGCTGTATTTTAGTTTCTCTTTTCAATGAAATTGATCAGGTTTTGCCCTGTGACCCTAGAAATCTGAAGGCTCATGCCTCATTGTCAGATACATTTTTGCAGCCTAGTCTAATTACCCCAACAGTGTTCTTGGTCTATTAAGAGAGGTTAAGAAGTGCATTCTGACAATAAGGAGTTGTCACTGGCACCTGAGGTTAGTCCTTGAGCATCTACAAACCTTTCTTATATCCTTCAGCCACCTTCATTTGAAAGTGCTCATATTCTAAAATTTCTTCTAATATCTAGATGGGTCAGCAACCTTTGCTGACTCCCATGCTGACCCCTCCTCTCCATCCCCTCAGCCATGCTGGCAACCCTTTCTCTTGGAGAAAAGTGGCCACCAACTGAAAATTAGGCAATGGCCACAGCTGGCGTGGGTCCCCCAAGCAAACCACTGAAAGAAGCCCAGAGCGGCTTCTTTCTGCAGCATTCTTAGGCACCTTCTCCCGAGCCTCCACTGAAGGGAGCCACCCTGGGCAGTAGGGACAGGTCCCCAGGTATATTGTGGGGAAAAAAACTGCCCAGGGTGGCCCATCTCTGCGCTGTGACTAGAAATGGCCTACCTGGAGTGGCCTTCAGCAGCAGGACCAGCAAATTTCATGGCACCACAGGGTGCCCTGTGAGACTTGGAGTGGGCTCCTGTGCCACTGTTGGCATGCATGCTGGGTGTTGATGACCCCTGTTACAAAGCCTGGGATTGCAAATTTACACACATGCAACCCAGGGTATTAATCTGTCAGGTTTTGTGTCCACCCTCTTTGCCTGCACTGTGCCTGTTGAGGTATATGTTTAATGCCCTAGCTAAAGAAACTTGTCTGCAAAATGTCAATTAGTGTTAACAGAGAAATATAACTTTTATTTTATTTCCAGATGTTTCCTGTCCAAATGCACAATCTAAATGTTTTGCTGCAGTAATACAGGACAAATCTTCATCTGGTGTTATTGGTCATAGCTTCACTGACAGTTTACGTCTGGCAATGGTCTATGTATTTAATTCTCCATTTCTTCTTTGTGTAGGCGTTTTGGGAGCGAAAAGGGGAAATCGCTAGCTGCAGCATTTTAGAGCTACACAAGTGTGTTTTATGGAAAGCTATGGGTCTAAGATTCAGCCATTTTGTAGATATCAAAATATATAGCTATGATACTACATTATTGTATTGTGCAAGGAATACTTAACAAACACTATATCTGAGCAGACCCCATTGTTTTTCCTGTTTGTAGGTTGCCTGTGCACAATATCTGAAGTTTCATTCTTTCCTTTACTACACGTGGACCAAAAAGTCATAAATTCTATTTTAAAGCACAAGTCTTTAAATATGTCTGTAGGGATTACTTTAAACTTCCCATAAAATTCATCTTTGAGGTGAGACCAGACATAGAAAGTTTTATCCCAAAAAGTGAACTTGTCAGAAAGTTAGGTGTAAAAAGTGAAAATGGTCCTTCATCTTTAACTATGGTATCCTCTACTGGGAAGGCTACAGTCAAACATTAGTAATGTCAAACAACAAAGCAAGGGAGGGGGAGTTAAGATACAATGAGGAAATAGCTCCCCAGCCCTGCCATCAGTTACCTGGTTTTCTGCCTTCCCCAGGGGAACTTCTGACTTGTTTGCAACCTGCTCCAAGAATGACATCCGAGTGTGGCATACCCCAGAAAACCGGGAGCTCCTACGAATCACTATCCCCAATATGACCTGCCATGCCATAGATTTTATGAGAGATGGCAAGAGCATTATTTCAGGTAATGACCAGCAAGCTCTGTATTTAGGTTGTCTCAAAATGCTGCCCACTTTTAAGGAAATAGGATTAATAGAAGCAGGGAGAACTAAAGCCTGGAATTAGTTCAATTGCAGTGACCAAAAGGTTTCTGTTTATAGTCAGACCAGTAAACCCTGCTCCACAGCTGCTGATCTCCAGGCAGCACGGAAATTGGGGGGGGGGGGCCCTACCTAGAGGGTGTGACTACTAGCATATTGCGGAGTCCAATTTCACACTGCCAAGTTCACATAGTGGGTTGGGGTTGAGGGTAGGAGAGTGGCACACCTTTCTATAGACCCCTTTGCAGTCCACCTTTTATGCTCACCTCCATCATCATCAAATCATTTTTCCCCAAGTCAAAACATAGAGGGAGTGAAATCTTCCACTGCTGAATGGAACTATAGCTCTCTGCTTATAGACACTGCAGAGGGTTTGACATACTGCTAGTGGCTAATAGGGGTATCGGTGTGAAAGGGTTCTTTTAAAAAGGGGGTGGGAGATTAGGAGGGGTATAGGGAGGAGGGCAATAAATAAGATAAAGAAAGTGACTTTCTAGATGATCTGTTTCTATATTGCATTAGCTTGGAATGATGGGAAAATCCGGGCCTTCACACCAGAGACTGGCCAGCCCATGTATGTGATTGATCACGCCCACAGCATGGGAGTGACCGCCATCGCTGCCACAAGTGACTGTAAAAGGATCATCAGTGGAGGAGGTGAAGGGCAGGTAATATGTGCCTAAAAGCTCTCAGGGTTGATGTGTGCTGTTGTCCCTCTGCCTAATAACCACTTGTGCAGAACATGAAGATCATTTCTGTCTCATTTAAGCATGGGACTCAGTTCCAAATGTTAGTGTCTGCTGTAACTAAATCTTCACACTTGCTCATAATGTGACATGGAGCAGTACCTTTTGGTTAGTCCTGGCATGCCAGCTGTAGAAAATCCTTCTAATGCTATACATGCCTGTTGGTCCCATTGTCAGTCTGTCTGTCACCTATATTTGGTTCATCTGCATTATTCATTGTTTGCAGGTCTGTGGAGTACAGATTTTCCTTCTAACACAGCTTTATCAGCCCCAGTCTGTTTGGGTTGCTGTGTGCAGGTTCATTTCATTTTCCTCCCTTTCTTTCTCTCAACACCCAACTCCAAGCCCAGGGCAAAAAGGCCCATTTACATGGCTCCTCAAGCAGTCGGTAACTTCCTAAGTTCCTGGGACTCATTGCATGCAGTGCTGTAGCCATGTCAGGCCCAGGATATTAGCTGTTTGACTCTGTAACCTAGACTAGCAATGAGAGTCCCAAGATACTAGCTCACCTATCTTGTCTCTAGGTTTGCTTTGTTTAGCTGCCTAAGAACAGTTCTTCCACTGAAATGCTGTCCAAAAAAGGTATGTTTTCACAATAGGAATATTGCCTATCATTCTGAAAGCAGCAGACATCAAGGCTATAATTTAATCTATTATTAGCTCTGCAGTCTAGACTGGCAGTTAAAGTCCCAGGAAGTGGAACTGTTGTGGCTCCATGAGTGAGGAACTTGACTTTAAATCTACACTTTAATTCTGCTAATGCCAAAGTCTTGTGAAAAAAAAAATAGATAGTATATAGCCATTCAAAGGCAGCAGAATTTGGGCTCGAGTTCTGGGATCTGTGTTGCTGATATCACAGATCCTCAAGAAATGGAAGCAGTGCAAGATATGCAGCATTCTACTTAGCTTGACGTGCTGGAGATGCCATCGGATGCTGCAGGAAAAACCCAGAGCTCAGGAATCCCATTTGGCTCAGCTCTAGTTCAGTAAGGCACAAGGTGTGTGTTTGTGGCCTCTTTGCAGGTGAGGGTGTGGGAAATTGGTCAGAACACTCGCAAACTAGAAGAAGTTCTGAAGGAGCATATATCTGCAGTGTCCTGCATCAAGATTAAGAAGAACAACAAGGAGTGTGTCACAGCCAGCATTGATGGAACATGCATCATCTGGGATCTTATGTAAGGCCATTACTCCTACGTAACAGTCCAGCACTTCTTAGCTTAGGCTCTGACCCTGCCAGTTTATGGGCATAGGGCATGCTTGCAAAGCTTCTGGCAGAGCCATATCATGGACGGGGCACCCTAGACAGCAAAGGTTCCCCTGAGCAAGGTGTCTGGAAATGAATGTTTTTGCCAGTTATGATACGAAAGCAAGGACTGATAAGGCAGTGAAGTGGGTGCGGGATGGGAGAACACAGCATGGATAGGCAGTGGGAGATGTTCTTCTAATCAGATGAGTTCCACAGTATCTGTCCCTCCTGAAATCCTATCCTCAGATCAGCATGGGGTGGTGTCTTACGTGGTGGAAACATCTAAGGCCCACGGAAGGTGAAGCTGTTTTCGGAACAGGTGAGTTTTGATAAACCTCTGACTCAGGCTGCCTTGGGGGTATTTTTCAGACGTTTTATGAGGAATCAGATGATCCTGGCCAACACCTTGTTCCAGTGTGTGTGTTACCATCCAGAGGAGCACCAGATAATCACTAGTGGAACAGACAGAAAGGTAAGCACAACTGAAGGAAGTAGCTTAGAACTTCAGCGGACATGACAGCAAGACTTACACTGTCTGAGATTCAGCTTTCCATCATCATGCCAGACCATTATCAAGTCAGCGTGGGCTTCCCTGTGCTAGAAGGGCAGTTGTTAAATAGGTAAAACTGGGCACATCAGTAAGATTATGCTTTAGGTTTACCACTGTCCAGGCTACCACAGTTCTCCAGAAGCAGTGGAGATCTTCACAGCAATGCTGCACAAAGGTGTTCCTCTTTGTGATCTTGTTATTAGATAGGATACTGGGAGGTGTTTGACGGTTCTGCAATCAGAGATTTGGAAGGCTCTCTGACTGGCTCCATCAATGGCATGGATATCACAGCAGATGGGGTGTACTTTGTTACAGGTAAGTAGGATGGGGAAAAAACCACAGAAGCAGAGGTAATGTCAACTCCGTGAAGGACAAAGGAACTCAACTGAGTTAGGAAAGTGAATGAACGAAATGAGTTCCTGTGAATATGTCAAGAGGAAAAGGAAAGCAGTCACCAGAGGGAAATACTTGGGAACATACTATGGGCTTGATCCCGTATCATACTGAGCACCCTCAGCTCCCATTTAAATCATTTAAATCAGGATCAGAGCCTTAAAACCAATCTATCATGGAGAAAGAATGGTGTTATTTTTAGCCCTGGTAACCCAGTGGTGACACTGGAGGTTTAAAAGTAGGGCATGACCCAGGCTGTTCTACAGCTGCTAGCTGATGCATTCATTCCTAGCCATTCTTGCTCATCCTTTGAGCCTGACACCGGAGTGGCATGGGGGAACCATGTGATTGGACTGGCATATGGGGAAGGTTGCAGACTTTATGTCCTGGACCCAGCTCCCTTAACTTAAACTGTTAAATCAGCACTGAGAGGAAATTCTTGCTGAAGACCTAGTTTTGCTGGGTGGATGCACCATGAATGTAACTTACCATGTTCTGTTAAGGTTGGAGCTCACTGCTGATCCCAGACACTGAGAGTCACTGGTACTAGTGGGAAAAAGTCCTTACAAGCATAATGCTCAAGACCTTGTACAGTAGTACTCTCTTCCCACCCTAAAGCCAGGACATTCATCTGCATTGTCTCTATAAACAAAAAGTGAGTGACTGTTACAGGAGCCCTATGGCTCCATGTAACCATTTGTCCTCCTTTGTGTTCGACGCAGGCGGTGACGACCACCTAGTGAAGGTATGGGACTATAATGAGGGCGAGGTGACTCATGTTGGCACGGGTCACAGTGGCAGCATCACCCGGCTCAAGATCTGCCCGGGGAACAAATACATTGTGAGTGTGAGTGCAGATGGCGCTATTCTTCGATGGAAATACCCACACTCCTCCTGACAGTGGGCACAGAAGCTGCTAGGCCACATGCCAGTTGTGAAATCTTTTGTTGCTCAAGAATATGCAAGCTTTTCTACTCATAGAGGAGATGTTGTTTTTACATTAGTGAGTATGGAATAGCCAGGCCCTTCAGAGATCCTTGCTCATGTCTGGTAAGATTGATGGGGCTGACTTTCACAGGCACAGAGCATCTGCAGCTCCTATGGATCCTACTGAAATTGTGGGGCTCCTCACCATTCATGGTCAGCCCCAGGTAGCTCTATTAGTGCTTGTGTTGTTACTGTCTTCTGTCCAGGTCCCTATCCAGGGCTGGGTGGCTCTTCTTCACAATGAATCACTTGTATAAATACAGCCTTTTGCTTCCATTTTTCATTCCTTTGGCCCTGATAAAGAAAAAGCTGTTTCCACTTCAACTCTGAAATTTCATTTTCAGGGGTCCTAAAGTTCAGATTTTAAATGAAGATCTTCAAAGCTGTGTGAGGATTTGGGGTGCTTTCAGGGCCCCAACTTGGCACCCCTCACAGGGTCTGCTTTTCAAAAACCCCTGAGAATGGTTCTCTCTTGCACTACAATCCGGTGAGGTCCTTGGCAACATGGGTGCACATGCACATTGTGGGGTTTTAAATCTCTGACGCAAGCCCCTTTTAGTGCAGAAACTCACCTGTTTGACCTTCAATGCTCCTACTGGGAGCTTGTGAGATTGCTTCAGTTGCTGAGTTCTGCCTCTTTCTTCAGACTCAAGGATTGGTGCCCTGCAGCAATAGCCACACCAGCAGGTTTTTCAGTGGTGTAGCAGAGTTCCTCCTGGCTTGTAGGACAAGATCAAACCCCTGTGTGCTGCCACTGTGCCAAGGACAACATCCCCCTGAGAACATAGTGATCAGCTGGCAGGTCTGGAGCCTGAAGTCTCTCTCATCCTTCCCTTCAGGGCAGTAAGAGCATGGGCAGTAGCTGGGAGCAGCAGTTTCCCCAGGACTTGAAATTACGGGGAGGTGTGGGAGACGGGCATCACTGGCGCTGGGCACCCAGGGCATGTGCCCCGAATTCCAGCGCCAGTTCCCCGGCCCATTTGGGCCGGAGATCCGGGGCCTAGCCGCTGGTGGCCACAGTGGCCCTGTCCCCAGCTGGAGATCTGGGGTCTGGCTGTCTGCTGCCGCGGCGGCAACGCTGTCCCCAGCCGGGGATGTGGGGCCTAGCCGCCCACAGTGGTGCAGCAGCTTCTGGCCCTGTCCCCGGCCAGGGGGCGGGCCCAGGCCCGTGCCCTGGGTCCCTCCCCAGGGCAGCAACGCCCCTGGTGGGAGAGTGTTGGGGTGCTCACTAAATAATTGGTATAACACTGTTACTAGCTGACTGGGGGTTGTTGGGGTCTGAGGGAAATCCCTGGCTGGGAGGGCTTCCCCATGCCATTCTGGAAATGGTATCAGCTCTGGAGGGGTGATAGCAGTTCGGCCTTGGCCCCATGCCTCTGCTAAATCTATCAGTAAATAAGAGTCCTTAGTGCCACTTGTACTGAGGGGTCTGTGATAGGCATGCTATCAGTCTTCAGTAAACACTGTGGAGAGCCCCAGGTACCTCATTTTACAGAGCCACCAGGAGCTCGCAGTGCTAACACAGTGGCTGTGAATGATTTTTTTTTCCTCAGGACCCAGCTCTGGACCCTTTAGCTACGTGATGACCCCTTTGCCGAAAAAAAGGGGGGCTGCCACCTGAAAATTTGGCAGTGGCCACAGCTGGGTGGGAGGGATGGGGTCTGCAGGCAGCAGGCCAAAAGAAACATAGAGCTGCTTCCACCGAGGCCAGGGGCAGCAGCTGCGGGAAATTGACAGGGGCACTGGCCATTCTGCTAAAACCTGACTACCCAGATCAGCCAGCATCCTTGTCAGTTTCCCGTGGCTGCTACTCCTGGGTGAAAGCGGTTGGGGGAAATTTCAAAGGACACTGGCTGTCCTGGTCTGCAGGTAGCCCTGGGACTACCAGTATCCTTTTTATACTTCCTCTCAGCCCTTCTCAAGCTGTAGCAGCAGTTTCGTGACCCAGTACCAACAGGTCTGTGACCCAGTACTGGGTTGCGGCCCATGGTTTGATAAGCACTGTTCTAACACCAAGCAGGGTGGAATTCAGCTAGCAAACCAGGAGTGAAAGTCTAGGCCTGTCTATGAGGGAAGAGAAATTAGTGGCTCAAGGCGACAGTTGCTAGGGGCAGGTCTGAGAAGCAGACGCTGCACTCCTGCTCTGCCCCTCCCCTGAGCCCAGAGCTGCAGACTGGTATGTGCCCTGCCTCTGAGTTGGCCTTCTCCACCCTTAGAGGGGAGGGGACCCCCACCTCTGGGCTGGCCTCCCAGCCTCTCAGCCACTGTTCCACAGTCTGAGGGTGGGGTTTTTGTGTTAGGGGTGGCAGTCCCAGTCAGCCCCTAGGCTATGGCTGGGAGCTGCGCTGAGGCAGGGGGAATTTTTGGATCTCCACCCCCATTGCCCATGCTTCTCAGGTGCATGTTCAGGGCAGTAGCCATGTGGCCATACACACAGGAAGCAAGCTGGCAGCTCCAGGGATTGGCAGCCCTCAGCCAGGTAAAGGGGGAAACCGACCCTGTGGGGTGGGTAGGATTGGGGATGAGAAGTCAGTGCTTGGCAGGGAAATGGTGCAGTGGATAGGCCAGAGGGGAAGGCCCAGTGGGGTGTTGAGGGGAGCCAGCAGGTAGGGAAGACCTCAGTTTGGGGCCAAGTGCCCAGGGGAGATGGTGCCTGCTAGTGAAGGGAGCAGTTGGGGGGCAGCAGCTTCCCCAGGACATGAAATTAGGGGAGGTATGGGGAGTGTTGGGGTGTTCACCAAATTGATATAGCGCTGTTACTTGCTGACAACTCAGGGAGTGTTGGGAAATTCAAGGGAGGTGTGGGGGGTATTTGGGTGCTCACCAAATTGTTATAACATTGTTACTAGTTGACAACTGGGGAGGGTTGGGAAATTCAGGGGGCAATACGGGGTGTTGGGGTGCTCACTTACCAAATTGGTATAACACTGTTACTTGGCTGACAACTTGGGGTGTTGGGAAATTCAGGAGAGGTATGGGGGGAGTGCTGGCGTGCTCACTAAACTGGTGTAACACTGTTAACTAGCTGACAACTGGGGAGGGTTGGGAAGTTCAGGGGGAGTGTAGGGGGGTATATTAGGGAAATCCCTGGTTGGGAGGAGATGGTGCCTGACTGGTGGGCAGGTTTGGGGGAGGCTTGGCGACTCATCCAGGAGCTGGGAGCCAGTGGATGGGTTAGCTTAGGGAAGAGATCAGGGTCCATGGGGAACTGGCAGCCAGGCCATGGGCAGATAAAGCTTCTATTTGGTATCCTACTGTGTCTGTGTCTCTTCATTTGTAGGTTGGAATAGGACCTAAGACCCCTGGATCCTAGTGCAGTGATCTAGCCACTAGACCATGCTACCTTATACAATTGATGGGGACCTTAGAGGTGGGAGGAAAAAAATACCACACCCCATTCTGGCAATGCCCTTGAAGTTCAGGGCAGGACAGTCTATTTCCAGGGTTTTAGCAAACCAATTTTAATTTTAATCATTTTTAAAACTCCTACACCCATGTTTCATGGTGTATTTCTCAGTCAGCTCTCCTGAATTTAATTCTCCCTAAGACAGAGCTAGAATAGAGGGCAGAAAGAATCACATAGTACGTCATCCGCCCCATGAAAGCTCATGTGATAAATAAATCTGTTAGTCTTTAAGTGCCACAAGACTCCTTGCTGTTGAACCCCAGGTTCAAGATGTAACTGCGATGGACCAGTGACACCCACTATGGAAATGGACACCAATTTTAAGTAGAAAAAATTTTATAGTGGTCTCATAAAGGCATACAACAAAATGGCAACAAAAACGCCTATGTGGGGGGGTAAACAGCTACTCAGTGAAAAAGACTATGCAAGATACAAGTAGGATAATAAACAGCTATGTAATAAAAGGACTATACAGTACAAGGAACAAACAAAAAAAACTACACTTATAAACAATGCATAAATGGTATCATAAAAGGAAAGAAGAAAGGAAACAAATCAAGAGAGGTAGAATAACTGTATCAGTTTATAATACCTGTCCTAGCACTATAGTGGAACCCAAAGCGAGGAGGCAGACCAGCTGCAGCATCCCAGGACTTAATCGTTCAGCTAGCAATTCGAGTACACCCAAAAGTTTCGTGGGCGGGAGCTCCCTGTCTCGGTCGTGGGATCAGTCCGACTGGTTCAGGACATGCCCTTCATCATTCGAGGGTGGGAGAACACTGGAGCTAACCGCAGCAGGGGCTTAAATAGTGTACTGCACGGCCAGAGTATAAAATAGCCAATTGGAAATGAGATGCAGGTCAGGACCAATGATGTAACTGGGACCCCGGACAGTGATCCCTCCTTGGTGGTGAAGGGGGGTGTGTGCAGAGAAACTCATCAGGGGGCTAGAAACTCACCCCCACCCCTTGATGAAACAAGGCTTGGGAGGTAGAAACTCACCCAGGAAATTGAGGCGAGTCAGGGGAGCTGGATACTTAACATTCCTCTCTGTGACCTCCATAGTCTAGAGGGCTGCGGGGGGGGGGCGGCGCATTATGTCTGCCACCTCCATTGACACTTGCTTTACTAAACTAACATGGCTGCCCCTTTGGAAACTTGTGATCCAGAATTTGTTTCTCCCTTTTGTTGAATGCAGCCGTCTCTGGAGAGGTGAAAGCTGTTTCACAACATTGTTTAGTAAGGTTTACTGGGAGGGAAATTTAGATTTATCTCTCAATCCCAACAACAAGGGAATGCCTGGAGGGAAGCAGCAAAGAGGTGTTAACTGAGGTCTAGCACGAGACAATGGGACTGCCTCGGCCCAGAAAGGGGGGAGGGAAGTGTTTTACCTTTTATTTCCTTGTGGTCGCTTGTGACTTGTTTATATTGTGTTTCTTTCATAAATGCTTTCATAAATGTTCATTCTGTGAGGAACGTTGCTGTTAATAACAGAGATCTGTACCACTCATACATAAGAATCCCATCACAGTTCAGCCGTAATGAATGTGCCATTACTGTAAAGTGCTGGAGCATTTCTGTGCCCCTCCATTCACTGAGGTAAAAGGAGCTAATGGTTCCCTAGTCTCATCCTCAGAATCAAAAATGTCAGAGAACGGAACTGCCATTCCATCCATATTCCATTTGTCCCTTACAACTGCTTCCTATTTGCGAAGTTAACACGTGCCTTTTGCTTAGCAAGGTGGTTGCTATTGAAACAAAGTCTGCAACTGTGCAGAAATACCTAGTGCTATGAGCCTGATTCTTGTTACACTAAGGCCCCCTTGTACTGCTTTTATGTTCATGCTTAGAAGGATTGTGAATTTTTATTTTAATGATGGCTAGAAAACCCAAGAGTGATATTCAAAGAGGCCCCAGCCATGTCTGTTTGTGTGACTCTCTGGTCAAATAAATGACCGGGAGGAGAGAGCAGACTTGGAGTTTATGGCAGTGGCCTAGAAGGCAAGAGACCTTCAGCAACACACAATTTGACAGTGGACAAGTCACTGATTTACACCAACTGAGAATTTAACCGTGCATCTTGCTCTGACTCTTTTTCCCCATATGTCATTGAAAATCATTACTTGCTCGCAGAGGCAGAGAGGCTTCATTCTGTAAGTTCACCCATCTTCGAAGCATCTGACAAAGTGGGATTTTCTACCACGAAAGCTCATGCGAAAAATAAATCTGTTGGTCTTAAAGTGCCACACAACTCCTTGGTTTTTTTGCTGGACTAGACTAACATGGCTATCCCTTTGGAAATTTGCAGGTAAGTTTGGTTTTAAAGTTTGGTTTAGTAATTCAGAGAGCTTGGATCAGAGATGAACTTTGCAGAGAATTAATTCATGGACTCCAGGCCACAGAGGTCCAGCTAGTCTGAACTCCTAGCTAACAAATCAAAGGGGAGAAAATGACTCAGGAAAAATTCTTAGATCAGATTTTTTAGAAAGCAAGTGAACATTATTGAATTGTCCCATCCCTAGTGTGAATACTTCTGAAAACAGATTTTTAACATACTTTTCAGCTCTCACTGACCCGGGGCACCTGTCTGCACTGAACAGTAATGGCACCATTGAGCCCAAAGGACTTTTGCAGAATATGTACATCACCCTCTGCTGCAATGCAACCATAGATTCCTAGACTCTAACGTCAGAAGGGACTAATATGATCACAGAGTCTGACCTCCTGCACAATGCAGGCCACAGAACATCCCATCCATTCCTGTAATAAACCTCTAAGCTCTGACTGACTTATTAAAGTCCTTAAATCATGATTTAAAGACTTTAAGGTACAGGGAATCCACCTGCAAGTGAATCATGCCCCATGCTACAGAGGAAGATGAAAACCCCCCGAACCTTTGCCAATCTGCCCTGGGGGAAAATTCCTTCCCAAACCTAATATGGTGGGTGATCAGTTAAACCCTGAGCATGTGGGCAAGATGCATCAGTCAGACAGCCAAGAAAGAATTCTCTATAATAACCCAGAACCCAACCTATCAATTGTCCCATCAGCATATCTACCACTAGGAGTCAAATATCAGTCAATTGTCAAACTAGGTTGTCCCATTACACTATCCCCTTCATGAATTTATCAAGCTCAGTTTTGAAACCAACTAGATTTTTTGCGCACTGCTCCCTTCAGAAGGCTATTCCAGAGCTTTACTCCTCTGATAGATAGAAAGATAGATTAGATAGAAATGTGTATCTAATATCAAGTCTAAACTTCCTGATGGCTAGTTTATATGCCTTAGTTCTTGTGTGGACAGTGGGACTAAACTCAAATAATTCCTCTCCCTCCCTGGTATTTATCCCTCTGACGTATTTATAGAGAGCAATCATATCTTCCTTCAGCCTTCTTCTGGTTAGGCTAAAGAAGTCAAGCTCTTTGAGTCTCTTCTCACAAGTCAGGTTTTCCATTCCTTGAAATATCCTAGTTCCAGAGGGGTAGCCACGTTAGTCTAGTTCAGCAAAACAAACAAGTAGTTGGTGGCACTCGTTTCAAATCATCCTAGTGGCCCTTTTCGGCACCTACTCCAGTTTGAATTCATCTTTCTTAAACCTGGGAGATGAGAATTACACACAGTATTCCAGATGAGGTCTCACCAATGCCTTGTATAAAAGTATTGACATCTTCCTGTCTCTATTGGAAATACCTTTTCTAATGCATCCAAGGTCACAGCCACATCACACTGGCAGCTCATAGTCACCCTGTGATCAGTCAAAGCCCAGGTCCTTCTCCTCCCCTGTTACTTTCAACTGATGTAGCCCCAACTTATCGGAAAAGTTCTTGTTATTAGTCCCTAAATGTGTGACCTTGCACTTTCCACTTTTAAATTCCATCCTATTTCTATTACTTCATGCTTCACCAGGAGGCAAGTAACTGCACAACAGAGGCCAGAAGTAAAGGTCTTACTTTGATGTCCCAGGCCATGATATTCCCTGCCCTGCAGTGAGTGGGGATCACTGGTGAATTTGACTTAAATGATTCTTCCCTGAGAGCTGATAACAGCTTTACCTAGCAATTGTTAGAAGATGCAGAATAAGAGCAACTATGCCGCAATCCTCACTGCCAGAACATTGAAGGATATGCACAGTCCAGATCCCCAGGCCACATCCCACTCAATGCATTGCTAGAAATGTCATTTTTTGGAGGAAAAACCTAGATCTGGTGCCTAAGAACAGCTGCTGCAAACTGATGAATTAAAGCCAAACTGCTTTTAATGTACCTGCCTATTCCCATGTGGCAATGTGCATGTGTTAATGAAGATCTGGCCAGCAGAGCTGTTTGATTTTGAACAGATGCCAAACAGCTGTGAATGTCTAGTTGGAGGAGCATTACACCACACTCACCTCGCTGCTCAGCACAGAGTTAACACTACCAGTGCACACATCCCTCAGGGACACCTCACTGGAGCAGCTTCGAATGCTAGCCTATGCCTGGGGGTCTAGCCTGTTCCTGGAAGTTTCATCACATGATGCAATCTTTAATTAATGACTTATCTTTAATTCCTGGTGGCTCCAGGACAATTTTAGATGGTTTGCCAATAGACAGCCTTTCTATATCCAGCATCTGACTGCTTCCTAATGCTGTGGCTTTGGCTAATAAAAACAACCAGCCAACTCAGCCTACCATCCCACTCAGCCTTGCCCCAGCCAAGAAGGCTTGTCTAGTGGTTAGGGCACTAGCTTAGGCACTGGGAAGCCTAAGTTCAGTTCCTCGCTCTATCACATAGCTTCAGGTGAGTCACTGTGCCTCAGTTTCCTAAATGTCCAGCCTGGTAGAGAGTATTAAAGGTCGTGAGGTGGTGCAGTAATCAAATCATAGGGCTGGAAGGGACCTCGTAAGATCATCGAGTCCAACCCCCTGGGAACTGAACCCAGGACCTTCTGCATGTTAAGCATGGTGGCTATAGAACTGTCATAGATACATACTGGTTAAGGAAGGCTCTGAAGAGAGAAAAATTCGTTCAGCTGCTCTTACAGCCTTGAGCATCCTTCCTATTTGTCTACCTTTCCTCATGAGCCAGCAGCAGAGATTTGGAGCAGATTCCCAGTATACCAGTCCTGAGTCAGCCAGTCAAAGACACTACATGGGGGGCACAAAGCAAGCAGAACCTTAAACACGCTTTAGGCCTGGCTGGTTCAGGGCCAAGCTTACACCTCTGACCCTTTGTCTATTTTGACCCTTTATTTAGGCTGCCAAGGAGCTGCCTTTTTTGTGGAAAAGGTTCATGCTATTAAAAGAGGGATATGAAAAGCCTGGCAACACATCCCTCTATTAAGAGCAACTCCAATCTCTCATAGGATCTGTGACACTCCTCCATGGCGGCGCCAGTGAACTGGATTTGAGAAGCAGGCATACTCTGTGTGTTAGAATGAGTCATTGGGCTTACACAGCCCAGCAATGCCTTTTGTACATCACCTGGCCTATGTATCACAGGCCAATGACAGAAATGTAATACAATGTGTTCTGTCAATACCAAATCAGCATTGCTGTTGGATGATGACAGGTGAATGATTGGCTTGAGTTCCTATCTACTGTGTCCAATGGAGGGCAGTCAAGTGCTTTCCTAACACACCTGCAAAGGTTCAGGTGTTGGGTAACATAAACAGATACAGAACTTAATGTAACTTGCATTGCAAAAACTGATTTTATTAACTGTGGCAAATCCAGATGAACAAGCATGCCCAAGGCATAAACCTAGTTGCCACTTCATTCGTTCACATGGATACAAGCTGACATGGGCCAAGCCTGATCCTGTGCAAGCCATACTTGTGAGATTGCTGATCATGTCTTAAAGTAGAGTTTGAAAAGATTCCTCAGTCCCCTCTCCTGATGTAAATGGACTCCATCCTTCGCTTTGCCCCTGCTGCCTCATCAACTCTCTCCATCATGGATCACAGTCTCTTAATTCTGAGTGGATAATGGGCAAAAATAAGCTGGAAGATGCATGCTGAAGCAGTGCAGGAAGGAGCCATACATATTCATAAAAGACAAAGCAAAATTGCTGCAAACAATGTGCATAAGTTACTGCAGCTCAGGGGCTATAGGAAGTTATCTGCTGACCTTTCATGTTCAAAGCCAATGGAGCATGTCTATTGCTGTTCATCAGCATGTGAGATCTCTGGTAAAGCAGCCTTTACCTTCCTCCATGCCATTCATATAGGCACTTATTCCAGGAAAGCCAGGTTGCGTGCACTAAATAACAGAACTGGTGATATATCATTTCCTTCAGATGAAGAGCTTTAATGGGAAGGAGTCTGGTGCACCCTCTTTCTTTCTTGAATAACAAAATTTAGGCTTTTGTTTTTTAATAAAATTGTTTTGGCAGTTCCCCCACCCACTTTTCCCCTGTACAAGATACAGTCATATTTTCAGCTGTCATTTATCAGTAGGTCATTGTGAGAAATCTCCTTGCCATCATATAGATATTAAATTCATACTAGTATTTAATTCTTCCTTATCCTATGTAAAAGGGATATTTTGACATAAAAAGTGTGTTGTAAAGAGGCTTAAATTGCACTTGCACGCAAACAAATAATGCTTAACATTTACACCTTACTCCTCAAAGCATTGTGCAGCGATTAACTAGCTAATCCGCGCTGTGGAGCTTGAGCTAGGTCAGTAAGCAGAGATGCGCAGAAATTAAATCCTTCCTCGCTGAGCCCCAATCCAAACACACCTTCACTGATTATGTTACATATTCTCCCGCAACTTGAATGAGAAATCCAACTCATCGTGCTTAACCATACATGAACAGTGCCAATAGACAGTTGGGAGATTGCATATTGTTGGAGAATTTCCACTCAGCAACACGCACATACTAAGGCAGCACCAGTAGAACAAGATGTGCTTGATAAAAGCTCTTTGTCATATAGAAAAAGTGTGTGTGTGTGTGTGTGTGTGTGTGTGTGTGTGTGTGTGTGTGTGAGAGAGAGAGAGAGAGGCCTTTGTGACATCATTAGAGAAAAATGGATTTTCATTAGGCCACTCAATAGCAGATTGATGGCCTAGAAGAGAATATTTCTCTCCTAAAAGGCAAATCTATCTATCTGTCTACACCAAACCAAACACCTTGGTATCAGAGACATGACAGCTATTCATACAATGATAGAAAAGTTCTTTTTTTTTAATCATAGCAAAAAATGTAATTTCCCATCCTCTTTATACTTGAAATTGGCTGAATCATTTTGCTCAGACTTTCTCTGCCAAATTTGCTGGCAGCCTAGGACCTAAATGTGGAAAATTTCAACCTGAAAAATCTGAGAAAGTTACAAGCAAATAAAAATGCCTTTGAGATGGGAAATGTTACTGGTTCAAGCTCCTGACAAAGTTACTGCTTCAAGCTTCTGGCTCTTTGCTACAACTGTAATAAATCTTTGATTTAATCTGAATGACAAGGCACAGAATGCACAACTGTTTTAAGAAAAGCAAAAGTTACCGGTAAAGTTCCTATTGAAAGGAAGATCATCATAGTAAGAGTTTCTGGCAGTCACTCTGCCATGAGAAATGATTGTTTCAGATCACAAACAATAGACATTACCTATCATGAGGCCCTGATCCTGCTATTGTATTCATGCAAAGGAATCATGGTGCTAGTGTGTACCTTCTAGTAGACACTAAGGAACAGAGGCAAACTTAGGCAATTGGGGACCCTAGGTGAAGGCCCATTGTGGGGCCCCCTAAAAGGGCCCACTGTTGGCCCCCACTGCTATCCTCCCTGTGGACCCAGTTCCCCCTGCACCCTTAACCACCCCACCCACACACCCCTAGGACTCCTTGTTTGTTTTGTTGAACCAAAATAACATGACTGTCCCTCTGGAACTCATAAATTATTCTTGGGTATGATATTTTTAAAGATCTTCCATCATGAAGCTTGTAAGTTGATCATCATTCACTTAACATAAATGAGCTAATACTGAACTACAAAGTTAAAATGAACTTTTAAAAATTTTTTTAAAAGTATGAAATTAATTAATAAATAAAAGTGGCTCAAAAATAACTAAAATACCACATTTAAAATTTTGGCAGTCAAATCTTACAAATTTTTCATATAGGCTTGGGTTTATGTGCACTAGATATTTAATACAAATAATTAGAATAAATAAAAATGAGTGAAAAGGTTTCTAGTGTGTAGCCGTAAAAGAAAAACACCAAATTTCAATGAAATTCTCCGAAGTACTCAAGTTTATAAGACTCTGGCTCCCTCAAAAATATTAAATAGTAAATACAGAAGAAGCTAAAAAATTATTTACCAAAAGAAAGACACACAGCACAGACATCACACACAGCTGTAATGGTTGCCCGAGGGCAGCACTGTATTTATATGTAGCAGCCTATATGGACCCACCTGGTAACAAAGCCAAAGGAAAAATTGTCACAAAAGCAAAGGAAAAGGCAAAAGAAGAACAGGTAAAAAAGAAAAGGAAAAGGCACTATTTCACAAAATTAAAAAAATGGCAGAATAAATGGCCACACTGAGGAATTAAAAGCTGAGGGCACCGGAAAAGTTCCTGCTATTGTGCTTTCTAGTGCTTGCCCTGCTATTTTTAGCATGTCAGTGTGAAGGTGATGGACAGCTAATGGTGAAATCTGCAATTCAGATGAAGCACATATCCTAATGATAGCTGCTTCTTCGAGCAGCGCTCGGATACACTCAGTATCAGGTGTCTACGTGCCACCGTGCACGATTAGCCAGAAACTCTTTAGCCTTAGCCTGTCAGGACAGGGCTGGCAGCCACTGCCCCTGGCCACCCTGTGGCTATATATATGGCTGCAGCCCTACTCCTCCCCAGTTCCATTTTTTCTGACCGCAGCAACGGTTACAGAACAGCTGTTCTTGCTTTATGCAAGTTCTGCTCTGTTTTACGTGTATTTTTCACTGGAAGATCTGTTTGTGGACATCACCAGTGCTCCTACCAAGTCCTTCCAACCAGGGGCGTCGCTGGGGCGGGGAGGGAGCCGGGGCATGGGCCCAGCCCCCGCCTCCAGCCAGAAGGCCATGCCCCCAGCTGGATGCTCATGCTCCCTGGCCAGGGATAGGGCCAGGGGGAGGCC
>ML682310.1:5901556-5978417 GCA_007922195.1 Podocnemis expansa
CCTGAGGGTTCCCTGGCCAGGGTGCTGAGGATCCAGTGTTGTTTTGGAACACTTTGTTCCAAAACAACACGTTCGCACGCCTTGTTTCGACCCCAAATGGGGTTTAACTTGTTTCGAAACAACACAGTTGTTTCGAAACAAGGGCTTCCCCTTGTTTTGAAACAACTGTGCGTCGTGTGAACAGCTGAAACCTTATTTCGAAACAACCTCTGTTGTTTCGAAATAAGGAGGCTGTGTGAACACAGCCATTGAATCCTGGCAGCCCATCTCAAAGAAGGACAGTTACGGGTAAGTAACCCTGGCATGCTTCCCCCTAAAAATAGGGTGTTCTGGGACATTCCAGCATACTTTAACCCTGTAAGTAAAAAGCCAGACAAAATCATGTGTTTTTAAAATGCCTGCCAGATGGAGAATATGAAGATAAAAAGGAAGACATGTGCCTCATTCATGGGTTAGAACAGGCTGAGGACAAAAGAGCTCAGTGGGCTCTGCATGCAGACGGAGATAGGGCAGCATGGGAAGGAAGTGCTGGAGAAAGGCACGGTGGCAGAGTCACAACCAGGCAAGCCCTCTGTGGGCAGAGAGCTCTGTTTTTCCTCTTCACTCCTTGGCAGAGGAGCTGTGGATGCAGCAAACCATGTGGTGTCGGAGTCAGCAAAGATGGTGGAAGGTGCACTGTAAATAAGCTAGAGGATGGTGTTTAACAACAAAAGGTTTCCAACTAGCCTGGGTGGCAGAAGAGAAAAGGACATTACCCTATCACAGGACACATCAAGGGGGAAGCTTGCAGATGCTGGGGTGGAGCTGGGCGGGGGGGGGGGAAGATCGAATCGAATCATAGGGTTGGAAGGAACCTAAGGTGGGTAGAATTCAGTGCCTAGCAGCTCTGATGAATGAGCCCCAGGAAGTCAAAAGGACTGGAAAGAAAATAGAAATAGTGCCTCCCACTGTGGGGGAAATAACCAGAACAACCACTTTGATTTTTACATTTTAGTTCAGGGATCTCAAACACATGGCCCATGGGCCACATGCGGCCCCTAAAGCTATTTCCTGTGGCCCACAACTACACTATTGTTATCAATATTTGCAATATTGTTGTATGAAAAGGTTTCAGTGGTGCACCCCTTGGGCCAACATACTAGTCCTCATGCGGCCCTCGTGGTGATTTGATGTTGAGATCCCTGTGTTAGTTGGTTGAATTACCTCCATTTTTTTGGTGAGCTGGGTAGTTTTCATTGGATTCTGTAAATTAACCCATCTTCGAAGCATCTGACGAAGTGGGATTTTCTCCCACGAAAGCTCATGCAAAAAATAAATCCGTTAGTCTTAAAGTGCCACACGACTCCTTGTTTTTTTTTGCTGTACTAGACTAACACAGCTATCCCTTTGGGAATTAGCATTATTCTTTGACACATGTGCTTTTTATCTCAACAGCATCCTTTTAAATGTAAATCAAGAGCCAAACTATCCCTTAGAGCAAATGTCACTATGGGCAATGGAACTACACTAGGGATGAATTTGGCTGTGAGCTCTGTAAACAGATGCCTTCCGGAAGAAGCTTATAGAACGTTACAGCTGAATTTTACAGAAATTACAAAAGCCATGGGCTCAGGGGGAGATCAACACAGGTGCCTTAGGGTCTGCAGACCTGGGCCCTGGCCTAAAGGGGGCCCTGGGCTGCACTCGTTAAGCCCCCTGCATTCTTCTCACCCCCACCAGGCAAGGCCCTGCGGCCAGAGTCCACAGTTCATGGTGCTCCCACCCAACCTCAGTTGTTCTGTCCCCAGGGGCAGAGCCAAGTGGCACATGGCGCAGCATATAGCATGGCCCTCCAGGGCTCAGAGTGCTGTCAGGCCACTGTGCCAGGGCCCAGGGCCTCTGTGGCAGGTTCTGGTGGGGCAGGCAACAGCATTTTGGGACCTGGAAGGCCATACCAAAGGCTGCAGCAGGCGTGGCCAAACTGAGGCTCAGGAGCCACATGCGACTCTTGAATGAAAAATTGTGGCTCCCAGAAGAACATTAGCAAATCAATTCAGGAAAGCAGCCTCAGCCTAGGAGTTCAGGAGGGGGTTAGGATGGTGGGGAGAAGCATGGCATGGTCAGGGATGCGGGGGAGAAGTGCGGCATGGTCAGGATTTTAAAAAACTCGCCACTAGCCTGCAGTCTTCTACACTGAGCGGCAGCTAAGTTTTTACCGTGTAGGTCTAATTTTCGTGGTAACCTTAAATAATTATTAGAATCTGACGTAAGTAGGATCGATATTTTTCCTCTTTTTACAATGAAATTAAAGTGTGCAATGAATGGAGTAGGTAAAACCATATGCCTCAGTGCGGCTCTTGAAGGTTTAATTATCAACTTGTGCAGCTCTTGTGTTCCATAAGTTTGGCCACCCCTGGGCTACAGCACGCACTAGCTGGCGCCGCCACTTGGGGCAGAAGAGCTAGCCTGAGGTGGGAGCACTGCAGACTGTAGCCTCTGGCCTCAAGGTCCCCTCCCCGGCACCAGTCCGTCCCTAGGCTGCTGTGTGGGGCTCATGGTGGTGGGGTGGCAGAACCCCAGGCTGGGGGAGCCATGAAGTGAGCAGCTCAGGGCCCCTCTTAATCCAGCCCTGTATGGACCTTGCTTGTCAGAATCAGAAGGATGGAATCTATCTAAGACCTTGGTCCTTCAAATCCGCTCCAGGAATATAGGACATTATTATGTGGGGGTTTTAGGCCTTGTGTCTGTGATGAAAATCGCACTAGTTAACTAGATGCTTTTAAACAACTCAGTCAGACTTTTATCAGTGTAACCCCGCTGAACTCAAATGCCATAACCGAAGTGATTTAAAGTAGGGCTGAATGGGTGGAAAATGTGTGGGCAGCACTAGGGGTTTGCAGTCATGTCACTAGCACCAGATCCATACACACATGCTTTTTCCCAGGGCGAAAAGCAGGCTGCATCCACACTGGGAGAGGATTTTGCAGTTTGGGCAGAGCCTTTCCCTGCAGAGGGAGGCATGAATGGGGTGAGTACAGGCTGTGTAGGGTGTGCTGTGGGTCCAACCCCTCACCCTTCAGGAGGTTGTGCCCTGCTATCACCCCTGCTGGGGCTACCCCAGTACACATTGTGCACACTGGGAAAAGTGTGCAGCAGCACAGCTTTTCCTGTGTGGTTGTTCTGCGGGGCCAGGGTGACGACTGGGGTAAACAGCCAGGTGCCCAATGTTAGTCACCTGGCTCAGGGCAGGAGTGGAAATTTGCCAGCTCAGCATTCAGGCTGCTGGTCCCACGGGTGAGCGTGGGCCAAGACTTCACAGAGACACACTGACCTCGAACCTGACCGTGGGCGCTGCCTCCTGTGGAAGGGAGTTCTGCCGTCCCCCTCTTCCCCAGCGGCTTCACCCTCGCAAAGCCCTTGCCAGTGTCAGCCTGGCTCCTTCCCCGCAGGGCCAGCCCCGTGCTTGGACACACCCGGCCACAGCTACTTCCTCCTGGAGCACCTGACTGCCAGGCCAGCCCCCCCCAACTAAACTGGGCTGATCGGGTTTCGGCTGCCCCAGCACCCCCGAGAGCGAGCGGCTCCAGGCGCAGAGCCCGGTGCTCTCCCGCCCGCGGGGCAGCGCTCGGGGGCAGCTGGGGCCAGCGGGCGCCTCTCTCCGGGGGATTAGGGCGCTGGCGCGGCCGATGGGCGACCAGCCCTCCGGGAGGCGGCGGGGTGCCGGGCGCCGAGCCCTGCGCGCCTTGGGCGGCCTGCTCAGCCGCCTCCGGAAAACTTTGGGCGCAGGGAGCCGCCAGGGGGGCGCGCAGCCGGAGGACGACGAAGGGGGCTTCCGATGCCCGCCGGCCCCCCAGCCGCCTCGGCCCCCCGGCCCAGGCGCAGCCCCGCCGGAGGAGCGGGCCGGCGGCGGGGCGCGCTCCTGCAGCCCCCCGGGGGGCTCGGCCGAGGGCCTGGGGCGGCGCCCTGGGGCGCAGGGGCTGAAGAACCACGGCAACACCTGCTTCATGAACGCCGTGGTGCAGTGCCTGAGCAACACCGACCTGCTGGCCGAGTTCCTGGGGCTGGGGCGCGGCCGTGCGCCCGGAGAGGTCACGCAGCAGCTGGCGGCCCTGGTCCGGGCGCTCTGGACCCTGGACTACACCCCGCAGCTCTCCGTGGACTTCAAGGTAGGATGGGCCGGTGTGGGGGGCTGCAACCTCACCTTAACTCTGCTGCCCGAACGACAATCACAGCCCAGTGGCGGCCTGAGCGCTTGCCGCTTCCAGGCGCCTCCTCGTTCACTTTACCGAGCAGCCACACCGGTGGTGGGTCCCTGTGCACCCCTCACCCTACCACCTTCTGCCCCAGGCTTGCTGCTGCCGAGGCTGGCCGAAGTAGGGGTGGGGTCCTGGGCTTGGGTTGTGTGCAGGTGCAGCTGGCCTGGAGCTTGAGACCTGCGGGTTGAATGCTGCTGTTGGCTACACTGAGGCCAGTCCGGAGTGACTCCCCAGTGGATAGTCTTATGTGATGGAGGAGGCACCAGTCCTGTGCTCTGTTCTGTTCTGTGGGGCCTGACCCCTGTGCCAAGGGGAGGAGTCCCAGTGCAGTCGGTGGGTTTTGTGCTGCCCCACCCGAAAAGCTGCCAAGTTCGGGGATGACTCAACTAGCTGCCCGGTGAGTCCCAGCTCATGTTCAGAGAGGTGGGCTCTGCATGATGGGGAGTGAAGCTCCCTGAGCCTCAGTTTTTCATTGGTAAAATAGAGGGTGAGGTTCAACGACCTGTGTGGTGTGTTGCTGTTCTGGGGAGAAACAGTGCCTGGGTTGGAGAGAGCAAAGGGCAACATGCCTTGCCCAGTGTAAAGGAAATTGTAAGATGGAGTAAGTTTGGTCTGAAAGTTCTGTGTCAGAGACACTGTGTTTTGCTAAACCAAGTCTATTTAGGGGAGTTAGTGGTTTAGATTGATAAGAAGTTAGACTGTTTCTATAGATACAAGAGGTAATCCACAAAGGTTGATTATAAGACAATCACCCCTGTCTGGACCCTGATGGGAAGCTATCAACCTGGTCTGGTAAACAGGTTGACAGGGGCCAGGTAACTGAGGGGTCACAGGAGGCTGGCCACTCTCATTGGTCAAGAACAATAATTAGTACCCACTATAGGCTGATTATTAAATATAATCTAATCTTGTAACCTGCATATTAAATACCACAGAGGGACTTTAGGCATGACGTAACTTGTATTATGCATGAGCTTGTTGCATTATGTATTTTGTGTTTTGCATGCTGGAAAGTATATATGATCTGTACCCCAACACTTCGGGAGCTTGCTTGGGGGGGGGGGGGAGGCTAGCTTCTTGTGCTACTCCCTGTTGCTGTTCCTGTTATTATTCAGCTGAATAATCAACTTTGAACCACACCTTGTTCTCTGCCTATTGGAGTCTCAGCTGGGAACGAGCCTTCACCTTTGGGGAGGATTTGGGGTTCCCTTTCCAGGTTGGGAACCCGGACCAGTTTTGCCCCTACACCAGGCAGCCTAGTTCCTAATGTGTGCCACCTCTCTCCTTCGGCACATGTGTTGAATTGAGAATCCAGTGGAGCACTCTCCTATGCTGGGCAAATTAAGAAGCCCCAGTGAGGGGGTCGGATTTAGGATTTGAAAGTGTTGGTAAAGTGCCTCTCCCACTCCCTGCTCCCTCACTCCATGTGCCATGGTGGGAAGGCTGCCGAGCTGATACATGTGGGGCTGGAATCAGGCATCAGGGTGGGCTTTCTACCTGAAGAGGTTGGCTTCCCAGACAGACATGGCAGCTCTCAGTGCTGAGCAACTGCCTGTTAATGAGCAGCTGTCTCTGGGGAGGTGCAGAAGAACTGTAACAATAACCTTACAGCACTAAAGAGCCTCAAGGAGTTGTGTGGTACTTTAAGACTAACAGATTTATTTTTTGCATGCAAAAAATAAATCTGTTAGACTTAAAGTGCCACACAACTCCTTATTGTTTTTTTTTTGACTGGACTAGACTAACACGGCTATCCCTTTGGAAATTTATTAAAGAGCCTGCCTGCCTCCATCACTTGGCTAATGGAGTAGGCAACCTTTCCTCTCTCTCTGCCACTGGAGAGTGGCAGCTGGGGGGCATGAATTTAGTTCAGTGCTGCAATGGGATGTGGTTGTAAGGTGGGAGTGTGGAATCAGGCTCTACTTGGAGCCTGGGAGCTGCCATGAGGCAGGATGGGATCCTCTCGCCCCCATCCCTGCACACCTGCAATCTGAGCTGTTTGCCAGGGGGCATTGCAGAGAGTGGAGGAGGCAAGGGGTGACCAGTGTTTATTGTAACTATTGTGGTGAAGGACTTGTGTAAATAACTGTGAAAGTCAGAGACTCTCTCCTCCCCAGACAGCTGTATTTCTAGGCATGAGTTCCAACTTTAGCTCTGAATTTCCTCCCCTTGGATGGGTATCTGCATGTGGCGGGAATTTCCTCCCAATTTTTAATCTACCTTGGCATTAGGCAAGACCTGGGAGGTTTTATGAGAGGCTGGAAAACCCCACAATCTATTCATCCAAGTCCATGGCTCTTTTTTGCGATGAGCTCTCTTCTATGCTAATTCTGCCTCCTTTGCTCTGTGGAGTTGCATGTGACCCTTGCATCAGTTGGGTTGTAGAGCTGTACTGAGGAGGTTGGGGAGCCTGAATTAAAGAGCTTCAGGGCATAATCCCATCATTGTTGGAGTCACAAAGGACTTCCCTCTCAGGCACACTACATGGGGCGGCCACTGTCCTGAGGAGCCAGAGCAAGTTTGGGGTGTCTGAGCTTGGGATTTGTGTCAGAGCTGCACAGCAGCTTCGCTCGGGAAATTTTCTCTTTTGTTGCTTCCTCAGTTGGAGAGGGCCCCTTCCACAGAGCTGACAAAAGAGAAGAGGTGAATCTCAGGAGCCTTGGGCTTTGTATGCGGAGCTGTAGATCCTTTGTGGACAAATTGGTCTCCACCCACTAATACTTAGCAAGGTGTGAGTTCCCTTTCCAAGCTCAATGGTTTCAGAACAGACAATCTCCCCCCTATTTTAATCATCATTTTTATGAAGCAGGGGGATGAGGCAAGGTTGTGCTGGCGCCTGTGAGATGTAACATGTTCCAGAGGCCGGACTCCCATGTGTGACTGCACAAGCCAGGTTGTGTCAGCTGGGCAAGCTTGGCCCCGGAGACTGTGTCAGTGCATAACTGCACCATGGTGAAGCTGCTGTCCTGGAATTCCAGCTCCATCCCTCTGAGCTTGACGGCTCTGGGCAGTGGCACAGCATGATGGCAACCCATGGCCCTGACTACTGGGATGGGGGAGCAGCGCAGACAGACACAAAACCACCCCTGGGTCAGACAGGTAGCAGCCCTGTGCAGATCAGGAGAGTATTGGTTTGCACAAGAGGCCCAGCTTTATCTGGAGGAACTGTTTCCCCTGCTCCCTTGTGTCTGCTGTGTTCTCTGGAGCAAGTTGGTTGGGGACATGGCTGGTCAGCAGCAGGCTGGGAGATTGAAGTTCCAGCTTCCATTATTCATCCTTCCGCTTGGTCTGGTACCTTGAGCAAGTCACCTGCGTCTTTTCCTGTGTGTCCCTTCCTCCCTGTGTTGGGAATGGAAAGCTAAGGAATGCATGGCAGGGCAGAGTTCCGCTCCTGGGAGTCTTAAACAACTTTTCACGGGCACAGCCTGTTCACGGCTCCTGGGACGTGTCCCTGCAGCCCACAGGCTTTCTCAGCTCTGGCCTAGAGTGTGGATTCACAGACATGCACTAGAGCAGGGGTCTCAAACACACAGCCCGCGGGCTGCATGCAGTCCTTAAAGCTATTTCTTGCGGCCCACAATGACACTACTGTTACCAATATTTTGCAGTACTGTTGTATGAAAGAGTTTCAGTGGTGCGGCCTTCGGGCTAACGTAGTAGCCCACGTGGCCCTCGTGGTGATTTGAGTTTGAGGTCCCTGCACTAGAGCCGAGGGTGGCTTAGCAATGGAGGGACAGGGAACTGGGGTTTTGCTCAGGCAGGGCTTTGCCACATCCCTGCACCTTAGCTGACAAGCTGCTTCTTTGAACACAACTCCTTGTTGTTATTTGAACACTGCCACTCACTCGGCATTTGTCTTGAGCCCCAGTGCAAAAAGCACAGTGTTTCACCCCACAGCTGCATGTGAGATCTAGCTAGCGCTCCAGCAGGTTGTGTGCAGTAGAGTGTGAACTGGCAGGGAGCTTCACGCTGGGTTTCTAGGAAACAGCACAGCGAGTAGCTGAGTGTGAGCGAGAGAATGAAGAGTCCTACAGAGGGTGGCTCCCAGTGTCCCTGCAACCCTGTTCAACTTCACATTCCAGGCCAGCAAAATCCCCTCTTCTCTCATTCCCTCTTGGCCTCTCACAACTTGGGGGTGGGACTCTGTCCTGTTGTGTAGCACACAGACAATGTATTGTGAGCTGTTCTGAGAAGAAGGGCCAGCAGCTGCCATAGTAACCTTACCCTAGGGAGCCACACTCGGAATACGCTAAAGTCAAGAGCCATCCTCAGAGCCAGGCCGCACGTGGCACAGAGCCTTAGACAGGGTAAGGCAGAGTGATATTTCCACCTTGAGTGGGCTCCAGAGGCAGGGGGAGTTCCTGCAATGTGGCAGTGACTGGGAGGCCTACTGGGTGGACCAGGAGTCAGGCCTTGGAGCCAATGGTCAGGGTCAGAGCCAAAGCCAGATTCGGAGGTGAGGCCAGGACCAGGCAAGTTGGTGTGAGGCATGGCCAGGAGCAGGACTGGAACCAGGTAGGAGCCCAAAAGTGAACAAGCGAGTGCAGAAGCTGATACAGCTGTGAGTGAGCACTTGGAACAGTTGAGGACTTGTGGCTGCTGGGCGTAAGAGCCAGTCGGCTGACTCTTCCAACCAGCTGCGCTTCTTGGGTTGCCCAGAGACTGGTTTGGTCACAGGCCCTGGTTCCTGACACAGGGGGTGTGTCCACACTGTGATAAAAGCCCCGTGGCACACAGTTGCAGGGCAGAAAATGGTAAGGTAGATGTTTAGCTCAGTCTGGAGACTCTGTGAGGTAGAGAGTCTCAGAGCCAACGCTCTAGCCTGAGCCCGCAGCCTGAGCCCTGCAAGTCCAAGTCAGCTGCCCAGGCTCTGAGACTCAGGGCCACAAGGTTTATTGCCATGTAGACATCCTGACGTGTGGTGGGGCTCTGGCTTCCCTTTGCTCCTGGCTTTCTGTGCAGCAGGATTTTAGAGGACAGAATAAATTGTTATGAGAGAAAAAAGAACCAAACACTTCCACCCTTGCCAGGTCCAGTGCCTTGCCAGTGTGGCTTTGTGGAGCTCTGGCATCTCACCATGCTCACTGCTTCCCAGTTTGATCCGTGTTCTTGATCACAAGCTGTCTGCTTTATTTGGTAGAGCCCTATCCCTGATCCAGCCTCCCACTGTGGCAGGAGTCTGAGCTGGGTGATGTGGCCAGCCCAGGAAGACACTTGGATAGAATGATCTCTGATCTCACACTGGGTAGCTTCTCCCAGCTAATAACACTAGCCAAGCACAGCGCTCGTGTAACTTCCGCAGCCTGCATTTGATTGCCCCGGCTTTTAGTTTTTTAATGTTTTACCCGTAAGCTGCTTAGAGTTGCTTGGCCCCATCCTCCCCTGGCCAGCAAACCCCTGGCAAAGAGTTGGGTGGCACCAGCCAGAGATGCTTCCGTGTGCTCTGCTCCTGAATCTCCCTGGCCTTGCCCAGTCCATGTTTCCAGCAATGCTTGGGGACCATCTCCCTGGGGCCAGAGGCTTTGTGGAGCATGGCACTTTCCCGGGAAGATGGATCGCACATGCAGACACCAGACTTGCAGCTGTTTTTACCTGCTCTGCCCTGCTGTGTGGCTTGCACACATGGACAGCAGTTTCCTCTCTTTTGCAGAAGCTTTGGGAATTTCTGCAACGTGTGGGAGCCCCAGTTGCTTATTGCTGCCAGTGGATGTATGTACAGCACTGAGCACTTTTCTCCCTTCATGGCGTCATTCTGGCAGCTTGTTGAAAATGCCAGCCTGTTCCAAGATGGCTTATCTCACATTTGTTCAGCCAGTGCTCTTCTGCTTCTCTCCTCCTGACACCATAGTGTTTCCAGCCTCATGCTGTAATTGCTAGCCTTTTAATTCTTTCTGAAATTCTTTTTCAACTATAAGCTAAGGGGATGGAAGGACAGAAGGGCGTGGTGTATGCACACACAAGTGGGTGCATGTTTGCTTGTGCATACAAAGGTTTTGGGTCAGGGAGGGGCACAGGCTGGGAGATATCCCAGAGATGGAACCTAACCGGCTGTCAGGGATTTGCAGAAGAACCTGGTACCCAAAGCCCAGGGGAAGTTGGAAGCTGAGTATTTCACTTCCAGAGGCTAAAAAAGCAGCTGCGCAGGGTGCTCTGATCTCAGCTGGGGCCTCCAGACATTACTCTTAAGTCTAATATAACTGCTAATAATATTCTGTGTTTGGAAGCACAACTGTGTGGACTGGAAAGCTTGGGAATGGAAGGGCACCTTGCCATACCAGGCCTCCCTGACATGATGCGATAATTGACTCCATGAAATACCGAATATCAGGCTGTAAACTCCACAGCAGGCACTGGCAATCCAAGAGTGACGCGTGAGCTGATTTGGAGCGGCATGTGGCGCCCTCTGCAGTGCCACTAAAATTGTTGCGCCTGTTACCAAAAGGTGCTCTGGGAGGCTTCTTTTGGCAGCTGCTGGGGGCATCCCCAAACCTGCTGCAGGAAAAAAGCTGCTTGGAGTGGCTTTTGGTTGCATGCCTGGGGACCCCTCCAGCTGCCACCAAAAGCAGCTGCCTGGAACGGCTTTTGGCGAGGGGGCAATCCAACCATGGCTGCTGCTGCTGAATTTTGAGGCAGGGGCTACATTTTTTGGGGAATGGGGCTGTGGCACTGGCTGAGAGTCGGGGAGGAGGGCCAGCACTATTGCCCTGCTTTACAGGAAAGACAGAAAAAATCCATAGGGGGGGCACTGATACTCTTTAGGATCCAACAAGATTACAATTTCCAAGGGGAAGGGCCATCTGCTCAAACCTGTTCGGCTAGTAACCTGAGTCACTGTGGTGCAGACCTACAAGAGCACAGTACTGCTGGCCTTTATGCCATGACAATGTTGTTTGTTACACAGTGTTGACGGCGCTCAGAGGCAACAAAAGCAGTATGTGTGCCGCTTGGGAATAACCTGGTCATGTCTCATAACAGGACAGCAGCTGAAGAAGTCATTTATCTCCATGTTAAGTCATAGGTTGGTGGCACAGGAGGAATATGCTCTGCTCAGCTTGGGAAGACATTTTCAAAAGGGCCTGAGTGACTTAGGTGCCTACATCATATTGAAATTCAGTGGGACTGAAGCACCTAAATCACACAGGCATTTTTGAGAATTTTCCCTTTTGTAGCACTTGGGGGTTGTTTCAAGGAGTAAACAGCTTGTCCCTGTGGCAGAGCTCAGGGATGCCTGATGGAGTCAGGTGCAGGTGAAAAAATACAGTTCAGATAAAATGTGCCGTGAGCATAAAGGTGTACAGCCGGGGCTTTTTTTGTGATGGTACTCTGGGGTACTGAGTACTGGCACCTTTTTTTCACAGCAATGTGGCCCTGGATCCTGCCGCTGCCACTGGTGGCCCCAGGTTGCTGGCTGAGTACTGGTACCTTTTCATCACAGTGATGTGGCCCTGGCTCCTGCTGCTGCTCCTGAGTACTGGCACCTTTTTTTGGTTAAAAAATGAAAAGGCACTCCAAGCACTAAATGCACAGATAGTTAGCATTGGAGATGGGGCTGGACAGTCGACACTTCTAGTTCTCAAATCAGTCCCTGTGGGAGTAGCTGATTTGACTGCTGAGATGGAGCTGCCCCATGGAGTCCCCATTCTGCTGCGTGAGCCTGTATTATTTCTGTCAGCCCGAGAGTGCGGGCTGGTGTTCTGGATGTCCTCAGGACACAGCTGGTGTCCTCCTTTGCTTTTGTTAATGATATTTCTGCTGTCTCTGTAGGAGTTGAGGTGTTTTCAAATTCTCTATGATGGATCAGGCAAACTAGAGAGGACAGTGAGGAAGTTGGGAGAGACCTGGCAAAAGCCAGGTGACTGAATAGTTAATATTTGTTGTTGGAGAAAATGCAAGTTAATGCATTCAGGAAGGAATCATTTGAACTATTCAGATGCCCTGCCTAGATCTAACCCAGCTACAGTTGCTGAGGGAAAAGAAGTGGAAATTACCATAGGTGGCTCAAGAAACACAGGTGCTTAGTGGACAGCAGTGGTAAATATAACAGGTTAATGTATGTAAGGAATGGGCCAGAGATGAATCCACAAAAGTCTTACTATTCTACGATATCCCTAGTTCACTGTCACCTGGGGTACATGGTGTTCTGTTATGGTCACCCTGTGTCTCAAACAGCGGAGATCAGAGAGGGGTAGAAGGATCTCTCTAAACTTTGCACCATTGTCATTATAAAAAGATTTGGGAAACCTTGGGTCTGTTGATGTTAGCTAGTAGCTCCTACACAGGAGAGGTCATAAAGCTAGAGGGAATAGCGAATGGCTTGGAGAAGGGACATCACTTGCTCCTGTTTGTCCTTTCTTGTGTGGTAAGAACAAGGGAATGTTCAATTAAAAGAATAAATTCTTTTCCACAGTGCACACTTGTCCTGCAGAACGCACTGCCACAAGATCTCACGGAAGTCAGCAACTTGAGCAGGATTAAAAAAGGGATAGTTGTTTATAGGGAGCGTAAGAACACCTGCATTGAAATTCCAAAGGGTAAAAATATTACAAGCGTATACACTCTGGTAGCTCTGAGCAGAAGCCAGTCCCTGAGAGGCCTGGGCCCTGGAGGCAGGTTAGTACGTTATTATCCAGTGTGTGCATTCCTGCCCCTTCCTCTGGTGCACCTGGCCACTGTCCAAGGAGGGATATGGACTGGATGGACCGATGGTCTGGTTATTCCTATGCTCCTGTTTGTCTTCGCTCTTCCTGGGGCAGCAGCAGTAGGCCACAGTGTCATGCACTGGAGTGTGGGGCACAGGAGTGGGGGATGGTAGATCTGGGCTCTGTTCCCAGCTTTTCACAGCCTCACCTTGGGCAAGTCCTGGCCATAGTCAGTGCCTCAATTTCCCCTTCCATGGAAGAGGAATAGTGTGATTTCTTAGTCAGACCAAGCTTTTGGAGGATCCTAGAGGAAGAGCACGAGCTGAGTGTTGGGCTGTGTCAGTGCCTGAAGGCTCAGGTAAACTGTCCATGAATGAAGGGGTCCTGATGCAGAGTCCCTGTGGGGAAGTGTTAGATGCCTATCTTCCCCAGACCCTCATTCTGTACCCTTGTGAGTGCCGGTGTGTTGTGTGCATGGGGATTTGCCTTTAGCCAAACTGCACCTTCTGTTCCTGCTATTGACAGGCAGAGAGAGGCAAACGGCCCAGTTGCGGGTGTCCAGTGGCCCTTTGTGCCAGCTAGAGTGGCCCATGGGCTGGAGGACACCTCTGGTGCTGGGGGCCTCTGACGGGTACAGAGTTGGCTTTCCTGGCTCTGCCCACCCACAGAAGTTGCTGGTCAGGGAGTGGACAAGGGCAGAAAGGGGCATAGCCAGGGTGCCCGTCACCCTAATTATTCCTCGTCTGCTTCACGGCCCTTTGGAACCAGGCTATCTTGACTGGTATGGGAGCTGAGCTGGCCCCTGCCAGCCACAGAATGGGGGTGTTATTCACCTCCGCACTACATGGGGATACACTGGGCCTAGGTACCATCAGCATGGCTCACAGATCCTCTCCCCAGTACAGGGCTGCAGAGGACGAGTGTGGGACATGTGCCGAGTTGGCAGTGGGACACAACCTGCCCCTGGAGGGCCACCATTGATCATGGGCAGTGGCGCACTGACTTAGCCACCCTGCATCAAGGTGTTGGACTTGATGCAACAGCACCTGCTGTGGAGGAGGGTGACAGCTGTCCTGCTGGCCTCCTGCCTCTTGCATGGGGCTGGGTAGTACAGGGGGGTTGCTCTGCCTCCTAATGGCAGGGATACTTGAGGATTTCCCCAGGCCTCTCAGATTCTGTGCACTCTGTTTGCAGTGAGGGTTTGCTTTCCAGAGGGCTGCTAGGCCTTGGAGTGGGCTGGACCTTCCTTGGAGATCAGCAGGCTGATCTGTATGCTAGAGGGTTGGGGCAGGCAGTGTTGCTCTATTGTGCTGCGTCTACTCAATGGCAACTGGGTCAGCACTGGAAAGTGGCAACAGCAGCATTAGTTGTGAGGTCATGTTCTTCTTCCAGGAAAGCTAGCGCCTGCTGCAAGCTGTGTCCTTAGCAGCTCCGGTCTGTTCTGGTGAATTGCACAGCCCTTTTCCAGAGAAACGGTTGGGGAGCTGGAGGAATCCAGCTGAGGGTCTGCCAGCCAGTGCTCATGGCTTGAAAGTGCTGTGTGCAGCTTTGGAGTGCCTGGGACAGGGAAGCAGGGAAGGTGTCTGTGCTTATCTGCACAGACAGGCTCTGTAAGGGACATGTCTTATTAACTCTGAATGCTGCTAGAGGCACAGGGGTGCTGCTGAGCGGAGTGCTGGGTGATTTCCAATATGTGGATTCCCATGTGGTGGCTGTAGGTCAGCTGTGAAATGGTTAAACGTAGCTGCCCATCTTAGTTGCCTCAACAGCTGCTACCACAAAGGGCTGGTGCATGTGTGAAGATCCTGCCCTTGCCCCCGCAGCCTTGGTCTGGATCCGCACACTGTGTAGGAGCTGGGGAGCATTGGTTATCTTTCAGGTGGGAGGGAATTCAGCCGTTGTAAAGGGCAGCCAGCATTGACTGAGCCCATCCTAACACAGGGCTCCCTGCTCCCCAATATGCAGACCATGCAGTCTAGAGATCCCATGCTCCTCTGCCAGCCAGCCTCCATCCTGTTCTGCAGGGTCCTGCCTCTGTCCTGTGTTCCACACAGGCATTTCCAACTGCCATGCCAGTCCTGGCTGCATCTGGGGCAGGAAACACCAAGTGTCCAGCACACGGACAAACAGGGACTCAGACCAACTCTCCACCCTCACGGCATCATCACTTGTTTTCCAGCCAGGGCTGGAGTCCAGGCTCCCCATTGCTCCTACCTGGCTCCCTAACTTCACTGCAGCTAGAAATCTAACAGCATCTCAGACAGCAATGACAAGTGGTTCCTGCTTCCTCGGCTCTGCCCAGCGAGTCCGCCCTGAATTCAAGTTTCCTCCCACTTCCTCCCTGCCATGGGGCCCCAGCACCTGAGGGAACACCAAAACAGGCAGGCAGGTTTTCAAAGAGCTGCTGGGAGCCCTTGCAGAGGTGCCTTTGTGGGAGCAGAGCCCTTCTGTAAATATGGCCCTGAGGCACCAACCTGAGTGAGTGCAGGCTTCCCGGTAAAACCCTTCTTTCTGGTTTTGAGCCACAGCCTGGGGAGGATCTTGCACCTGAGGAGAAGTGGAATTTCATGGAGATGGAGGCCTATGGCATGTCTCTCTCTGTCACTCAGGCAGCAGGGACTACAGTCCCTATGCAGCCCTTGGGGAAGAGACTCTGATGCAATAGGGTGGGCTAAGAGTGGGAAGCCTTCTTATGCCGGACTTTCTTGCTTGGTCTCAGGGGCCTCTCCCTGGGCAGAATCTTGAAAATGGCAGGAATCTTGAAAAAAGATGGGGAATGAGAGCAGGAGGTGTGGGTGGGTGATGTGCAGAGCTTGGCTGCTGGAAAGCTGTCAGCTGTGTACAGCCAAACCCAGTGGCAATAGCTCTCTTGCACTTTTGCGAAGTCTGTTAGTGACAAACTCATCCTGTATCCTACTGGGCGCCATTAATGGAGGACCTGCAGGAAAGCATGCCTGAGTGAACTTGAAGAAGGCAGTTACGTAAGATGTCCCCGAGGCTTTGCTTCTGGAAAACCAGCTCCGTTCTTTCTTTCTTCTCTGTTTGAGTTAAGTCCATTTGTAGGTCACCTCTGGACAAACCTCCTACCAGAACAGTGCCTGTGTGCGTCAATCCCTCTTTCAAACAGCTGCTGCTATGGGGCCCAATTCTGATCTTCCAGAGGCCTCATGCAAATCTGGAGGAACTCCTCTCGAGTTGGGGCAGTTCCTCTGGACTGACACTGTATAGACAGTGAGTCCTGAATTTGGCTCATGTTGCCTGTATTGCAATTCTTACAGTAACCCAGAGAGATTCTGCTGTGAGAGCCATGGCACTGTGTACGTAAACCCATGCTTGGTATCTGTTCTCATGGGCGGCGACTGGTGTGTAAATTCAGTGCTGGCGACAGCTACTCAGTAGACAGTTCTGCTGGCGATCTGGGCACATTGTAACAAAAGCACACAAAGGGTTTGAGAAGGGGTGGGGGAGAGGTTGGGAGGGGGAAGAGGTGCTTCCCTTGTTTTTTTTTCCCTTCAGGTCAGGGTGTCCACCTGGATCTGAGCCCAAGTTCACTTCCCCCTCTCTCTTGTAAGTAGGCAGGATTTGAACAGAGATATTCCCATGGTGGGTGAGTGTGAGAACCACTGAGCCTTGGGACATGCTGGAATTGGTTTTTCTCAGCCTCTGTGGTGTGGTTAAATGAGTAAATAGCCATTGGAGTGGGGTGGGAACATGAGCTCGGCACAGCCAGGGCCAGCACCCTAGCAAAGCACTCGGCTGGAGCATTGTTCTTCATCCCTTTTCTGGTCATGCATGATGACAGCACAGCCTCACCATGGGCACTTATGGAGTGGGGGAGAGTTTCCATTGTGGATGCCAGGGCTGTAACTAGGGCAGAGCAACCAAGGCTTTGCCCTGGGTGCATATCGAGTGGCTCCATTCACTGCTCAATCTGAGGGTGTGTTCTGTGTGCTTCTTGTTCCAGGTGCGTCCCGGGTACCAAAATACCTACTTCTGGCACTGGCAGGTGTGTCAGATTCTGGTTCTGGCACTGACTTGCTAGTCTCTGATACAGTCCCAAAACCTCATGTGCTGCAAGAATTTTGGAGATCACTTCTAGCTGGTCTTCCAGGGCTGTTTTCCAAGGACCTTCCAGCTTCTCAAAGACTTAGGTGCAGCCCAGGTGCTCCTTCTCAGGGCTCTGGAAATGACACTATCTGAGCAGCTTATTCCTGTTGCTGTGACCCCCAGTGGCTGGCAGAGCCATGTACCTGGTTGCCAGAGCAGATGCTGAAAACCACCCCAGGAGATTTGCAGGACTCATGTGGGCTCTGATCTGGTGGCTGAGAGGGATACGGTAGACTACTGTTTTGAAATGAACTAATATTGGGAGGTGGGGAGGACAGCAAATCTTTTCCAGCAGGTGCTCAGTTAAATGGAATGGAATGAATTTCATTTTTAAAAATCCTCTGTAAAAAGCAAAGGTTTCTTTGTTTCCTTCTGGTGGTTCAGAGGGGGACTGTTTGCTTGGGGGGGGGGGATGGGCTGTGTAAGGGTAGCTGGGAAACCGACTAGGGGCAAGGGCCCAGATCCTCTAGGTGATTTAGGTGCCAAAATTCCCATGGGAGTTAGGCAGCTTAATAATTCTGAGGATCTGGGTCTAACGGTTTGTAAGAGGGCAGCTTTGTGGCTTTCAAGGCTAGGGTCAGGCAGCCCTGCCCTGGGACACCTGTGCAGGTTGTGGGAGTTAGAAGGTGGAAAGTGGATCAAACACTGAGAAATAGAGTCCAGGAGTCTTGGCTCCTAGATCAGTGCTATCATCTGGTAGGCTACAGCCAGCCCATCAGACACTGAGGAGGAGGGCAGACAGGTTGGTCCTATTTAGGCTAGGGTAAGAAGCTGAGCTTGAGCTAGGAAGTGGTAGAGCCCTGCAGGGTATGTCTACACAGGGCTCAAAACCTGTGGCTGTCCCAGGTCAGCAGCTTGGCCTTGCAGGGCTTGGATTGCAGTCTGAAAACGTCTGTGTAGACTAGGTTTGGTCTGGAGTCTGGGCTCTGGAACCCTCCCCTTCCACAGGGTGCTTCAGTACTGTGTCTGCCTGAACGGGCGGTGGGGTGCTCTGCTTTCTGTTCCAGTGACTTCTCCAGTTACTCATGATGAGAGAAGGCCCAGGAAATTGGCTCCAGAAATGACAGATGCTAAAATGTGGGGTTGGGCACTCAGAAGCCATAGTGATGAGTGTGAGGTAAGAGCATGTGTCATAGTCAGAGGTGACATGTCCCATTTTAAGACCCGTTTTTCAGTTGCTTATACCTTTGCCAAACTTTAACTGTTAAGGCTGAAATTTGCTTTGCTGGGTGTCTGCCTCTGGCTGCATTATTTGGTGAAACTTTCAGCCGGAACAGTTCAGCCATTTCTGAGAACAAAGCTTGGAAAATAATATTTTTGTTTGCCTATGTTGAAAATTGGTGATGATGTTTTCTTTCCACAGTTCCTATGCCTCCATTCTTTGGGGCAGGGATCTGGCCTTTGTGGCAGTGATGTGCCTGTTGCCATTCCCATGGAAACTTGTCCAGATTTGTCCAAGCCTCTGAAGAACTGCAGCATGCTCAGGAGAGATGTCTTGGAGCTTAGAGAAAATCTAGGGGTGATTCCATCCTTACTGGGCCTCTCCCAGCTCCTGGTAGCTACTAGACTGCACCTGGACCATCCCCACTGAGTGACTGGCTATGCTGCAGCCAGGACCATGGGGGTGAAGTCACACCTGCATCTCAGTGGCTGCTTCCAGCTGCTTTGGGCTGGGGTAAGACCAGGCACCAGAACAGAGAGCAGGGGAGCTGGTGTCTCCTTTGTGCTCAAGTGACTTCTTGCACAGTGCAGCGTGGAGGAGGAAGCTGTCTGAAGTGAATGCCCAGGGGATCAGAGAAGGGAAAGTAGTATATTGAGGCAAGGAGTCCTATGAGAAACCTACAGGGTCTAGCTGAGGCTAGGTTGAGAGTGAGCTCTCTGAGGCAGGGCACCATCTCCCTGTGAGTATCTGCTTTAGTGGGGCCCAGATCTCAGTAGAAGCCTCCAGCCATTGCTGTGATACCACTCACCTTCGAGTGGCAAAAGGGCCCCCGTAGTGCAGGGCGCAGGGTCAGCAAGTGAGAATGGACCCAAGTTCCCACACTGCTGCCAGAGAGCTGTGCTGCCTATGTACTTTCCTGATCAGGTGTGCGTCATGAGATCCCTGAGTCGACTTTTTTAGATTCCTGCAGGACTTCTCATGTGTGCTAGCGGGGAGGGCTTGTGAACAATGTACCTTGCTGGAAGCAAGTGTGAAAGCCCGAGTTCTTCGATCACTGCTCAGATACGCTCAGTGATAGGTGTGTCCATGCCGCAGTGCACGATTGGTCAGAAACCTTTTTGCCCTAGCCTGTCAAAACAGGGTTGGTGGCCACTGCCCCCTGGCCACCCTGTGGCTATATATGTGGCCGCTGCCCCATTCCTCCACTGTTCCATTTTCCACCCTCAGTGACAGTATTGGAACAGCCCCCTCCTTGCGATGATGCAAGCAGGCTGTCTTTGAATCTTTTATGAGCCACTCGCTTGACTGGGAGAACCTCTTCATGGGCGTCGTTCCACCGAAAAGAGCTACTCTCACTGAGCACGCAGCTTCAGAGCAGGAACGTCGCTCGTATTCACCGTCTGCCATGCCAGGGTTTAAACCTTGTGTTGCCTGCGACAAGGCCTTCCCATGGGATAACCCCCACAAGAAGTGCCTCTGGTGCCTGGGCAAAGCCCTTCTGGTCACTGATTGCTCTATCTGTCAGTCCTTCAAACCGTGGACAATTAAAGACAGAGAGCAAAGGCGCCATGTATTGGCCTCGGAGCAAGTGTGGCAGCCTACCCCAGAAGCTTCGGGGCTTCCTTCCGCACCACATGCCGACTTGGCACCGGAGCCTTCCCAGTGCCGCTCTCCTTGAGAGCGTAAAAAGATGAGCTTGGTACAGGTGTCGTTACCAAAGCGTTGCCGCTGCTCTATGTCCCCAACCCGGGGGTCACCTCGGGACCAGCAGGAGTCGGTGCCAGTCCCTACCACTCCAGAGGCCTTTGAGGCAGCGAAGGCGCTCCTCCCCTACCAGTGCCTCCCACCCTGGTGCCCTCCAAGAAACAGGGTAAACCGGCCTTCGCTTCAGGAGACTGGTCACCCTGAAAGTGGTACCAAACTCTGTCTCTGATCTCGGTGCCGAGTTCCCCAACACCAGAGTCAGCCATGCAAGAAGGCCCCGGTACCTTTGAGTCCTCCCCTCAGCGATATGTTACCCTGCCTTTTTCAGCACCGCAAACACGGCCCCATGAGGCTTCTTAATCCCTGAGCCCCGAGGAAGGTGTCTTGAGGGCGAGTAAACGGCCCCATCCATGGCCCTCGGTACTGACCCCCATAGGTACGGACCACATGAATGGTCTCCCCAGGAGACCCCAACGGGTCCCTGTGGTACCGTTGAGCCCGGCTTGGCTCTGTGTCCTCTGTCACTGGACAGAGCTCTGAACCCCATGCCCTGTTCCTACGCTGGGGAGCTCATGGCACACTTTGACCTCCTTCGCCATGTTTGCACTCATGTGGGTTTGGAGGCTCGTTCTCCCATGGGGCCTAGTGACACTTTGTTCTGCTCGGCATTCACTTCACCTGAGCCTGTACCAGTTCCCCTACACCCCACAGAGTCTTGGAGGAAAAGTCTTGGCAGCTTGAATGAGGCCCTGCCCTTGCACAGAGCAGTGTGTGCTGCTTTCTGTTAAGTTCCCAAGCAAGTCCATGTTTAATTTATTAGATGCAACTGTGAAGGAACAGGTTTTGTTGATCTGTTCTCCACTATGGTTTTGCCACAAGGTGACGATCGATATCCAGAGGGCAGGTTGGTTAAAGCACAATAAATAGATACACTGATTGGCAGTTGCTCTTTATTTAGCATTTGATCAGGCTGCAGTTAGGTTTTGGGTGCCCTGCGTCAAGTGTGGAGGGAGTTTCCTTCACTGCAGGGGCAGTCTTTCCCTGATGATCTCCTTCTCCGGCCTCTGTGAAGTTCACACTCAGGTGATGTGGGCTTGACTCATCTCTCGCAGGCAGTGTTCCCTGATCCCTGGCAGTAGATCTGTGAGTTACATGGTGCATTTCCTCTGACATGTCTACCTCCTTTTTAGATTGTAAAAGAAGTTCTGTGAATCTGTCTGCTCTGGCAGCCCCCGTCTGACAGCCCACAGCAGTGTATCTTCAGAGAGAAGGTTAATGTCTGATCTTGTGGGCTGCCATGCTCCTGCTCCCTCATCTGTCTGGATGTGAACATGGGACACACAACTGGATTTAGCTTTGGAGGCCCCTGTTGTAGCATTTGTTTTGGAGGAGAGGAGAAGTACCTGCACTTCATGCTGTGGAAGACTATTTCAGAGAGGAAGGTCCACTGGTTAGGACTTGATCTATAAACCTGACTTCAATTCCTTGCTCTTCCCCAGTAATTCTGTGTGATTGTGTGCCACAGTTTCCATAAACAATGTGGATAATAGCATGTCCCTACTTCACAGCGGGATCGTGACAACCAACGCATTAGACCAGGGGTAAGCAACTCCTGGCATGTGTTTTGACAATGGCACTCCAGCCCATTTGGATCGTCATGCAGCACCCTCTGTGGTGCCACTGAAACTGCTGCTCCTGCCACCAAAAATCACTCCAGGCAGCTTCTTTCAGGCGTGGTTCTGGGGTGGCCTGTGACTTAGGCATGCCACAGAAAGAAACCACATGGAGTGGCTCCTCTCCATGGTGTGCCACTGCCAAAAGGCATAGGTGGCTTTTGAGGTTGGCGAGGCAGATGCATGCCTAGGGCCCCAAGCAGTAAAGGGCGCTGTTGTCTGGTTCACCTACCCAAAGAGCCACATCTGCCTCGATTGGAAGCAGAAGCAGCAGCTGGCCCAGGGGGCAGGGAGGCGGGGTGACAGAGGGAGGCCAGAGACAATGTCACAGAGCTGATCTCAGAAAAGGGAGTCAAGTCAGGGGCTGTAGAGGCAGAGCTGGGGCCATCTACAGGGGGCCCTTGCAGTGAGCCTTTGCCTAGGGCCCCCACTTGCCTAAGGCCTCCACTGCCAAAAGGAGCCATTCTGGGCAGCTTCTTCCTGCAGCATGCCTGGGGATCCGCATCCCCAGGTACACCGCTGAGAGAAGCTGGCGGCTTCTTTCCGCAATCCACTCGTTTCAGCCTCATGCCTGGGAAGTGCCCTCTGCCCTGTCACTCCAGTCACGGCCAGCAGAGGGGGCTGCCAGCACTGGCGGATGGTCAGGGAGGAGGGGCCAGGATGGGGGTTAGCAAAGGTTGCTGGGCCCTGATTGTGAGGGACTCAGATGCTATGGTGCTGGGAGCTGGATAAATACTCGGGATCTAAGGGCTAGATTTACCCTCCATAGGTTGGTATCGTTCTGCATATTTCACAGCTGAGGAAACTGAGGCACAGAGCAATGCAGGGGGTTGCCTAAGGTTCCAGAGTGAGTGGTAGCAGAGCTAGACATAAGCCTAGCCTTGTAGACACCAGACTAGCTTGCGACAGGACAAGATGTTCCATCAGCACATGAGGAACAATATGGTGGATGCAATAGCGGCATGTTCTGCACATGAACTTCACTGGGCAGATGAAAATGCTGCAAAACACAAGACTGTTGCATTCAGTGTGGTGTGTGACTCCAGGTCAGAGCCATAACTACAGTAGGGCCAGCGGGGGCAAAGCCCTGGGTGGCATGGAGCGGCTCAATAGATCCGCTCTATTAAAGGGTGGCTTTCGGCGCCACTAATGTCAAGGGGCATGTTCCAATTGGAACGTACCCTAGGTGACAAAAAATGGCATTATGGCTCTGCTCGGGGTCTCTTCCTGGCAGCTCACTCAGGGACACTCACATGTGCAGAAAACGCCAACTGCAATTTTAACTTCAGGCTGAGGTGTGTTTTAACGGAGGCCTTCAAAAGCGTGTCAAGGGCGAGCCCATTGGGTCCATGCGATGGTAATTCCCACCTGGCATTCCAGTGTAGCAGGAGGGCGAGGATCTCCTGGCTGCTGGAGAGACAAGAGGCTTTCTGTCTGAGACAGCAGCACCTTGGCTCTGCAAAAATGGCCCAAACGCTTTTATGCTGTCCAGCAGCATGTGGCTCCTTCCTGCTGATGGCTAGGGACCTTCGGTGAGTTAATGTGAGTGTGAACGTACCCAGGGAGCCCCAAGACAAGGCACCCATTCTCTGCACTGCACCTTCTGCCCTTCTTTGAAGGTCAGTCATTCTCTGGGCTGAGATCTGGTCTTGTGGGGCTAGGAGTAATGGGGTGGATTGTAAAGACGAAGGGAAGAAGGGTGACCAGAGGCATCGCACAGCCTGCAGGTCCCGCCCCTGGCCCACGGCCAGAAGCTGCCATGCCACCGTGGGCAGCCAGGCGACGTGGGTGCCCAGCGCCAGCGATGCCTCTGAGGAGGAATGCGCCATGGGGGCTCAATACACATAATCTGGGCCAGGCTTTCCAGGGCCTGCAAGGCCTGATTTTCAAAGGTACTGCACCCAGCTTGCAGCTAGCGTGCTGAGCTCCCTGAGCCTGCTGGTGGCTGAAATCTGGACTGGAGGATGGAAAGCAGGAATGGGAGCTCCATGGGGCTAGCCATGAGGGCAAAAGGGGCCATTGCTTCTTCTCCTGAGCTCCTGGCAGCTTTCCTCCATGGGTCGCTCTGTACTGGCTGGTGCTGTGTTGCTAGTGCAAGTCTTGGTGGTCTTGCTCCCCGCTCTCTGGACTGCTCCATGTTGCAGTAAATAGGGTGGGGCAGTTGCCCAGGCTCTGTGATCAGCTGGTGTGGTGAGAGGCCACTTCACACAAGACAGACGGGTCAGAAATCTTCCCTTCCTCCAGAATAGGATGGGGGCAGCTGTGAGGCACTGTCGCCAGCTCCCTGGGCCGGTGATCAGGATGCTGAGTGTGGTTTGTCCTGGCCTACGCTGACCACTCAGCCATGCTCCTCCAGTGTTCAGATCTGGGGCTGTCTGGTGAGAGTGGCACCATCCTCTGGAGATTTGTGAATTGCAAGGCCTGAGGGATGACTGATTCTTCATCTGACCTCCTGCATCACGGAGACTGGAGACCATTCCCAAAAGCAGGTGGTGAGCCGGGCTCCCCACAGCACGTTCCTGGGATCCCATGGTTCCCTTGGGAAGGGAGCACTGCTGTTCAGACCAACGTTTTCCCTCAGGTGAGGGACAAATGCAACACCCTGATTCAGGGCAACACCCTGAGTCAGGCAACGTTTGCTGGGCTTCCACCAACCTGCAGCCAGTCACTGGTTCCCCACAGGAAGCCCAAATCCCAGGTAAAAGCTGGGCTCAGCCAAGGCCATGGGTTTCGCTTTAGCAGTGGCTTTGGGCTTCCTGTGGGGGCTGTAGCTTGTGCCCTGAGGGGTGTCACAGAGAAGCCCAGCAGTGTTTCTCATATGCCATGTGTGCGCAGTGGCTGTAGTCCTTGGCTCTCCATGCTGGCTGGATGTAGCTGGACCCCCGAAGCGCTGCCCCGCACCCCGGTCCGTTCCGGCTGCCTGGCTGTGTGCGCTGCAACGGTGTGTATCGCTGGCAGGGCTGATGTGGCCAGGCCCTGTTTCTGGTGAGGAAAGACCCAGATGGCAGATTCGGTGACATTACACGTCAAGGGTTCAGAAGCAGTTACCACACAAGCTCCTCTCTGTATCCGTTGTGCCCCTGTCGCGGGCTTCCCCTCTGGTACAACAAACAAGGGTAGTTCTGCTCAGGAGATTCAGTAGGCCACTGACAGGAGGTGTCCCTGAGGTTCAGGTGGGCTCATATGGCCTCTCCTGTCAGCCCCACATCCTGCCGCCTGGAAGCTGGCTGCTGAGGGTGGCCACAAAAGCCTACGCCTCTGACGAGCAGCAGCCAGTCCCGGTTTGCCTAGACTGTGAACTCTTGCTCATGGGCATGGGAGAAGCTGTGGGGGCACTGGCCCCTGGGAGTCCAGGGAGCCAGGCACCTCACAGCACTGACCCTGAAAGGGTTACTTCTTGGAGCATAGCTTGGCGCAGGTGATTGGGATGATTTCAGATGTTCTGACCCTCCCGCACCCCCCTGTCCCTGCTGACAGCTGGAGGCTGGGCTTCAGTGAGCTGGCCAGAGATAAAGTGGAGGTGTAGCTGTGTTAGTGGAGTTCAGTCTTTAAAACTAAGTCTTTAAATTAAGTCTTAAAAGTGCCACTCTTTGTTTGTTTTGTCCTTGTCCTCATCCCCTGCTGTCCCATGTGCATGGGGTAGCCCCAGGCTGGTCAGTGGAAGGGGTAGGAGCTCGCCCTCCCGTACAGGTACCTGGAGTCCTGCAGGGCTGAGTCTGGCACTGGGCCTGGAGGGAGGGGAAGATGCAGGAGGGACCCAACCCATCAGCAGTGTGGATGATCAGATCCTTGCCCCTCTTTGGGATGGGGAACTGTGCTTAGTCTTTCTGAGCAGATGAGCTGTGTAAGAGCCAGGGCACAAGCACTGTGCTGCCAGTGGATGAGTGTGCCTGCTGGAGGAGGAGGGGTGCTGGACCTGTTCGCCCTCAGTGCTTTACTTAGGGAAGGCTTTGTTACTGAGCTGCACCAGCCACTCAACTTCAATTTGAGGAGCTGGTGAGCAATGGCCTCACAAGGCGCTGAGAGCCCGGGGCACAGCCCCAAGTCAGAGCTAAATTCAGCTTGCTATTTATAACTCAATGCGGCAGCTGCTTGGCTCCCGCAGGGGCTGGAGTAAAGAATTGTGCTAGGGTTGGGGGGCATATGAGAGGGGCCAGCAACGCTAGCAGTGAGGGAGGGGTCATGGTGACAGGCGCCTCGTTCCTTAGCAGTCAGATATTACTGTAACTTGAAAAGGGCCCAAATGGGTCAGCTGTGGGGCAGATTGGCCACTCCCTCTCCCTCCGTCCTCAGCTGTGTGCAAATGCAGGTTCTGCCCTCCAGCTCAGCTGGCCCCTGAATTGCTACCTTTGCTGTGGCCTGCCTGGGCACTGCCTGTGAGAGAACAACACTCCCTCTGCCCCCCAGCTGCTCCACTGCTTCCCAGCCATTTTGCTCAGTGCATCATTACACACCTTTGAAACTGCTGCTCCTCACTGTGTCCCCCCTCCGCCAGCAGCCCTCAGCTCCCCCCCAGGGAGCAGTAGGGGTTGGGGGAGCCTCACTTCGCTCTCCGTCCATCTGTCGATCGCAGGGTTGTGTCCTGCTCCCCCTCCATACACCGCTGGCCCACTGGACTGTAGGGCCTGAGCTATCTCTGTGTGGCAGAAAGAGTCAGATTGGATGTGATCTGTCTGCTCCGGATGGGACCCCACCCCTCGGAGGGGTAATAACTCTGTGGCTGGTGGGGCAAGGCAGGCCCTTGCTCCCTGCCCCAAGCCAGGGTGCTTTCTCAGAGGATCTTTCAAGACCCTCCCAGCTTCTGTGTCACTTCTGCCCCTGTATGGTTCGGGGGGTGCCACCCCACTTCACCCAGCCTGGCTCACTGCTGCTCTGCCAATTCTTGTCTCCCAGGGCACTGGTGATCGACAAACCTTTTTTTCCAGCCTGAGGGGAGGTTAGACAGCGGGGTGGGTGTCCCATTGGCTGTGAGTTGGGTGGGTACTTCTGGGCTGGACCAGGAGCTGAATGGGGACGGTAGTGGTGGTTGGGATCCTCCTCCTCCTCCCCTGGTTACTCAGCGGCTGCTTTCCTGTATTCCAGCCCTGCCTAGCACCCTTCCTTGGTGAGGGCTAACCAGAGTTAACTGCCCTGGGTCCTGGCACAAAACCATTCCCCTCTAGGTCTGGAGTCACCCTCCAGCACTTGCTGCCAGAAAGGACAGGGCTCAGTAAGTCTCCTGCCCTGGAATAGGCTTGTACTCAGGTGCAGGTCCTCTCAGCTAGGTAGGTGCCTTACTCCCATTGGATGCCCAGCTCCTTGAGAGGATCAGGCATAAGTGGGCAGAATCACACTGTCCCACCCCATTAATGGCCACATGTGGCCTGCACTGCATCCGCACCTGCAGCTAGGTTCATGTCATTCTTCTCAGCTTACGGGTGGGGAAACAGGCACAGCTGGGAGGTCACCCTTGTGTGAGAGCTGGGAATTGGACTCGCTGCTCCTACCTTGCAGGCTTCTGTGCTGGCCTGGGACCATGCTGTCTTCCTAGTGCGGGCTCTCGAGTGGATGCCTGTGCTGGATGTAAGAGGTGTTTTGGGAAGGAAAGCGCTGTCTGTGTGGAACCTGTTGCCAGTGCTACACTCTCTTTGCACAAACCTGTTGTGAGATCAGAGCTGGTTGCTGTAAACAGACTGTATTCCCCCAGTGGCTCTGATTTCTGGAGCAGCACTGTGGCGTTCCCTTCACAGTTGGCTTTTTGTCCAAGACTGACATGTTGCTTTTCACCTGGCATGGATGCTCCTACTTGTGCTTTCACTGTGGATTCCCCAGCACTTAGTGGCCTGGTCTCAGCTCTTTGAGTTGCACTTAGCAAGTTTTAACAGTGTGTAGGAACTGGCTTGATATGCGGCAGTGTGAAGGGAGCAGGTTAGCCTCCAGTCACTTACCACGTGGGATGGATGCAGCTGTGTCTCTTTTGGGCTTCTGTGAGAAAGTTGATGGCCTGGCTTCCCTGCAAGCTCCTGAAATTAAGGCACAGAGACTGGACAGAGAGCAGGATGGTCTAGTGGTTAAAGTACTGTAGTGGGACGTGGGAGATCAGCTCCAGCTCTGCCACAGATTGCTTAGGCGAGCTTTGTCAAGCCACCTTATCTGCCTGGGGATAATGCTGTTTTCTTGGCCAGTTTGTCAGGTTTGAGTGGAAGCTGTGGGGGGCCAGCATGGTCTCTTGTGTGGCACAGTGAGTGCTTGCCGGTCTCATGCTCCACAGTGGGTGCTTTCTTATCTCAGTGCTCGTGTCACGCTGTGAGCGAAGTACCTGACCTCTTTGCTCTATTGAGCATGTCTGCTTTGCACAGGGATCTCCACGGTGCTGGCTAGACATCCAGCGGCTTCTGTGCACTCTTCACATTGTGAAGCGCAGCCTGCAGTTTTTCTGGGGACAGTCTCTTCTCTGCTCACATTGCAGTCTCAGCCAGTGCTCTGGAGGCTCCATCTGCATTGATGGTAATCCGGGCTGCTGGATTCAGTGTCTCTGAGCCTGCACTCAAGTGTCCACACAGTGTTGTAAACCTGGGCTTACAGTTTCTGATCCTCTGGCCTCCCGGGTTTGCTAAGGCATCCACGCTGCACTCACCCCTCAGGCCTGTTTCAGCTCAGCAGCTTTGGCTGTGTCCACAATGCACGGTGCCGGGCTGGGACGAGTTGCAGCAGGACTTGGGTTCTGACCCATGGTCCTAGCTGGGTCCTGGGACTGATGAGTCGGACTGATTTTTGTGTGTGTATGGAGGGGGCTTGCCCAGAGCCTGGCAAGCAGTGCAGTGTGGACATACCCAAAGCCAGCCCAGCGCCATTAGAGTGCTGGGGGCTGGAACAACAGATGCACTCATAATAAAACTCCTCTGGCAACACATGGAATTATTTCCTTAACTGTTCCCTTATTGGCAAGGGCGGTGAAGAATGGCTCAGCTTCCTCCATGAACCAGAGAGCCTGCAGCTCCTCCACACTACTGGGAATGACACAGAGGCTTCATTTGCCCTGGAGCGGGTGCAAACAGTGCAGGGGAGATAAAAGTCAAGCAGTTGGGATGTGCAAAGAGGCTCAGCTCCTTAGTAGCTTAACCCATGGCTCTGAATTCCCTGCCTGTGGATTGCAAGTAATTTTTTAACTGGTTTATTAGTTGGGGAATTTCTGTGGTAGCCATCCTGGTGGCAGCAGGTGGATCCCCTGGGTCACACTCCCCTGTATGGACTTCAGTGGAGTTAAGCCAGGGAATAACTTAGCCCAGTGTCTCATCTCCCACAGCTTGAATGGCAGACTTACCCTCCAGGCCAGCAACTATGTACCACAGAGGCAATAGCCACAGGCAGGACTGGCAGAGCCTGGGGACTTGGAACTCCTGTCTCTAGATCAGTGGGTTTCAAACGTTTTGTATTGGTGATTCCTTTCACAAAGCAAGCTTCTCTATGCAGCTCTTGGACCTCATTGGTTCCTTCATTGTCACTGGCCCTCATGGGCTCCCCAGTCCCATTAGCCCAACGCTGGCATTCCTGCCCCTTTCCCTGAACTCTGTGGGGAAACTGTCCTGCATGTGTGGAGTGACTGGTGTTCATCCCACGGGAGCCGTGTTGAGGGAATGAGGCACTGGTACTTTGAGTTCACAGCTTTCCTGTAACCGTGCTGTGACCCCTAGTTTGAAAATCAGCGTTCCAGACCAAAAATTGTGTGAGAGCCCTGTCAGTAACCTTTGGCTCTGCTGGCCTCACTTCCTTTTCTTGGTGGTTAGATGTTCTGCTCTGTGGGCCTCCAGCCTCTCACCTGCCCTGGGGTGGGACTCAGCACCCATGCCAGCCCACTGGGAACCCAGGTCTTTCTGCAGGGCAAGGAAAAAACTGTTCTGAGTGGGGCTGGGTGGGAGAGCGGGGTAATTCTTCAGCCTAGTGAAGCATGAGGGTTGACTTTTGAGTCTGATTTCTTGGCGCTCGAGCTTGGACTTGTGTCTGAAGAAGTCCTGGGCCCCAAACTACCACAGAGTCAGTGGGGGAAGTGCCATACCTAGTCACCAGGGTGGCTACCTAGGGCACAGAGGTTTCTTCTGCAACCCTTGGCTAGCCCCAGCTCTAGTTAGCTTGTGGAACGTGCCAAGATCACACCTCGGTGACATGACTGCAGGGAAGGGGGCCCGTGGCATGCTAAAGTAACCAGCCATGTTGGTGGGTGCCAAAGCGTTAATGCTGATCCTCTGTCCTGCTCCTGTGTTCCAGAACATTGTTGCCAAGTATGGCGCTCAGTTCCAGGGGAGCTCGCAGCATGATGCCCTGGAGTTCCTGCTCTGGCTGCTGGACAGAATGCATGAGGACCTGGGCTCCTCCTCACCCAGCCAGAAGGCTAGGACAGCGGGCAAGGTCAGTGTCGTCTTCCCCTCACCCCTTCCGTAGACATCTCCGCACTCTCACCCTGGGACACCGCTCTTGGAAGGAGCTGGCTGGGGTGAATGTGTTGTCACTGCCCTCTAATGGGTGGGACCAGAATTGCTCAGCTGTGGGTCCTAGGCTATCCATTGCTAATGGAGATTCTCACACAGGAAGGGCCTGTACTCTGGGGCAGGAGAATCAGAGTGAAGTTCTATGTGGCCACTGTGTTAGTGCAGTGGTGAAAGGATGAAGGTAAACAGATAAAAACCTGGGAGATGTTCAGATGTTGCAGTGAGTGGGGTCAACTAAGAACCACATCTGGATCACAGATTTGATGGCCTCTTACCATTTACCCTCCATGAGGGCCATTCAGAGGCTAGAGTGTGGGCTGGGCACTGTATGTCACTGCCCTGCCTTCTAGGAGAGGCTACTTCCTGCAGAGGAAGAAGCCCTGTTACTGGTGTCAGCTAACACAGATCCTCTTGTGGCACAGGAGGCAGAAGGTGCTTTCTCAGGGCCTGGCTCCTGAGCTCTGTTCCCAGAGCAGTGGGTGTTCAGATGCCTTGGTGGTTGCATTGTTGGTGTTTGCACCTGTGGGTTCGCAGCAACACATTGTGTGGCTTCTTTAGCTGGGGGAGAAGGGGCTCTCTGGGCACCCAAGGCCAGATGGGATCTCCCTGGTCTTGTCCAAACTCCCACATTGTAGCATCCATGCAGTCCCCAGGTAGCGGGCAGGTTGGGGAGTGGTGTTCCTGTGAGAGCGTCACCTGCCATGGGAGTCTTTGCACATGGCACATCACCAGAGCGGGACATTGTTGGCCCTGGTTTCCATGCTATAATGTGGCTGCGGAGGTATGGTGCTGCGGAGGATGTGTCAGACATGCCAGGGCCAGGCATTGAGATACTCCTTTCCAGGGCTGTGCTGTTCCCATGTGTGGAAGGGATCCCGTGTGATGAGCTGCCAAGTATGTAGCAAAGGAAAGCATCTATATGAAGAATACCTTCTGCGCACTGCCTGCCTCCCACACTATCTCAGAGCACATTGCCAATCTATCACCGAAATGCAACCGCATCTGAGAAAGGAGCCCAGCAGCTTGGCAACACAGCACCACAGCTTAAGGCAGGAAGTGAAGGAGGTTGCCATGCACAGGGCAGGTGGGTAGGTAGAATGGACTTCAAGCTAGAGCTGAGACTGATTTAACAAATCTTGCCCCTATTAGACAGGGAAGCATCTGGGACTGGATTTAGGGTTTCAGGTAGCTCATCATTTGGCCAGCTGTTTGTGGAGGCAAATCCCAGCCCTGGGCTTCCCTGGGCTGTCCCTGAGAGCCCAGATCCAGGTGCTGCCACACTGCTCTGTGCACACACAGCCCTGATGCACTGGGCCTGCTGAATATTTGCCACTCATCTGTCTTGCTTGGTTGATCTCCTGAACCACATGGGATTGTTTCCTCTTCTTGAGGGGGTGATTCCCAGATTTGCTCTCCAGGGCTCCAAGAGACCCTATGCACAGAACCACAGCACCCTGGGGGCACAGAATGGGGGTTCTCTGACCCCCTTCTCTCTGTGGCACAGGGTTGTGGGGCTGGAGATGGCAGGGCTTGGTGGGCTGCTGCCCTCTGGCCAGAGTGTGACACTCTGGTGTGGGTGTCAATCTCTTAGCAAAACAGGGATGGGTGCGTGTGTGTGTGTCAGTCTCATTAGTGTGGACAGAAGGCCCTGGAGATCAGCCAGCTGGCTCACAAGGGGACTGTGTCCCCTCTGGGGCTTTGCTGATCTCAGTGTCCCAGCCTGGTGTTGGGGGGAGGAAAGGAGGGGGTACTGGGGTGCAGAGCTCAGCAGAGAGACCCCCTCCCTTTGTTGTTGGTGCAGATGTTGTGCCTGGTGGGTGCTGTGAGGATCTGGGCTGCAGAGAGCAGGAGGGTGGGTGTCCTGTGAATCAGTGCTGGCCTCCAGCATGATGCAAAGGGGTGCAGAGCTGCACTGAGCGATTTGGCTCCAGTGAGGTGCTCTCCCTTCACCTGTGGACTAAGATCAGCTCATATAGCATCACCTCAACCAGCTTGGCTTGCATGAGGGGAGCACCTCTGCTGAAGAGGGAGAATGAGCTAACGGTTAGAGCAGAGGGTGTGCAGCAGGGCTTCTGTGCATCTCTGTACCAACACTTATGATGTGACCTCTGGCAAACCATGCCTTGCCTGTGTTCACCTGGCCTGCCCTGGACCCAGGCTCATTCACATTTGTAAAGCACTTTGAGATGCCAGGTGCAGGGGGTTGAACAAAAGTGAAGGATTGTTGGCATTGTGCGGGTGGTTCCTGTCCCATCCCTCTGCGCCCTGTGCAGAGGATGCAGGATGCCCCAACTGTTCTGTGCGCTGGGCCCAGAGCAGATGCAGCAGAACGACAAGTCTCCAAGGGAACAGGCTCCACTGCAGTGACCCCCACCTCCAGAGGCCCAAGTGAGCCCATCAGTCTGGGCTTTTGGGCCCAGAGCTGAAGTGGTGTGGTTACACAGGGAGCTCGGGGACATGAATGAAGGGGAACAGGCAGAGAGGCCAGGGAAGCCAGTGAGTCAGTGGGAGCAAGGCCTCCTGCAGGCAGCTGTCTCTGCTGGAGCACTCAGATATAATGAGGCCCCTGCTTTTGTCTTCCCACAGCACGGCACTCCTCAGGAGGGCCCCTGATCCCCCTTCCATCATTGGCTGGGCCATGAATGGGGCTCCTGGACTGTATAGGAGAAAGCAGAGCTTTGTGAGCCACTGCTCCCCATTGTTGCTGGTGGTGGGAGGCCTGGCTGGTGTCTGGGTCTGAAAGGGGATGGCAGATAAATGTGGTGGTTGTGATTCACTGCATGCAGTCACTTGACTGGCACATCCGCTTTGCCTGAGGAGGGGCTGGGCTCTGAGCTGGTCATTGATCACCCCTTTGGTCACCTCAGGGAGGCTGCATCATTCGGTTGGCACTTAAAGGCCAAGTGCAGGGCTGGGCACTTGAAAGAAAGAGGCTGTGCAGAGGGGTAGTCTAGCCTAGTAGTTAAGGTATCCACCTGCCAGTTGGGAAGCTTGGGTATGGTTTCCTGCCCTGCCCAGACTCCCACTTTGACCATGGGTGAGTCTCTTCACCCCCCTGTTTGTGAAATGAGGATACTAGAACATCCCTGTTTTGCGAGATAAACACACCAATCCTGCCTCGCTGTACCCCTGCCAATCCAGTTCTGGTGCCCACACAACCCTGCCAGCGAATGCCCACTTTCCACACTCACTACTGTTCCCTCTCCTGAGCAAAGATACCCTGTGCAGTGCAGCTGTTTCCTTTTGCAGATCACTGGGAACAAGGCTGAGTCCTGCCACACACTGCCACACTGGTTTCACCTCTGGCCACACACTCTAATCTAGAGAAGCCAGCTGAGGCTAAGGACAGGATACCCATGCCCACAGCACTCTTGTTGGTGATTGTGGCCGGCAGTATCCCAGCCATGTTCAGTACAGACATCTCTGCTGCAGTCACAGAGACAGGCAGCTGACGAGTTCCTGGATGGTTTTATGCAGGCTAATTCTGTGGGATATTAAGGCTGTGCCATTTGGCAATCCCATCTGCAGTGGCCAGCACTGCCCTCCTGACCCTCCTAGTGATGCTGTAGTGCCCACTGATAACTCCAGAAGTGCCTGTGAGAAGAAGAGAGTCTTGCCTTGCATATGTCTGCTTGGGAAATCTGCTTTGTAGCTGTTGTAGTCGGTCGCCCGTTAGCAGCAGGCAGGACCTGCCTCACTCTGTAGTGCTGCACCTTGACTGTATGGATCCCTGACACCTGTCTCACTCCTCTGCTCCCTGACTCCACTGAGCTCATAGACTGGAACAAGAGAGGGGACGTGTGGAGTCAGACCAGTGACATGTGGAGCTTGGTGCCTGGTCTCTGGCTGTGTCCAGTATGAGAGCCTCAGGGGAGTGTTTGGAGCATGACAATTTCTATAAGTTGCAGCATGTCTTCCCCTCACAGCTTCTGCCACCAGAGGCCTAGGCCTGGCCTGAGCATTGGATTACATCCCTCACCAGCTTGACGTAATGGCAGTTGACAGACCTGGCTGCCATGAACGTACACAGTTCAGCTTTGGACCTGGGTATAGATTTGGCCTTCACAGGATCCCCTGACAACGAGTTCCACAGGTTGATGGTGTTGTGTGAAAAAGTACATCCTTTGTGCTAAACCTGCTGCCTGTTAATGTCATTGGGGACCCTGGCTCTTATGTTTTGAGATGGGTAAATGATGCGTCTCTCCACTCCACTCCACTCCACTCCTATTACACAGGACGTTATCATACCTTAGAGCAGTGGTTTTCAACCGCTCTTTAGGGACCCATTAACATGTCACCACACAGAAGTGAGCATGTCGGAGACGGCTGGATTTGGCCTGGGGGTGGGGTTGGGCTGGTGTGTCCTGCATGGTCGTGATATGCTGCCAAGTGGGTCGCAACCCACAAAAGGTTGAGAGCCACTGCCTTAGAGAGTCTGTTTTCTATGCTGAACAACCCTGATCCTTTTAGTCTTTCCTTGTATGGAAGCTGTTGTGTCAGGGGCATCACTGGCACTGGGCACAGGGAGCCCGTGCCCTGAATCTCCCCGCCTGTGCCCTGAATCTTTTCCCTGGACCCCCAGTACTGGGGCAGGGAGCTGGGGCCAGTCCCCGGCAGCGCAGGGCGAGAGGGAACTCACTGAGCCTCTGAGCTGCAGCTGCCCCTGCCCTGCCCACGTGCTGCAGCCCCGTCTGTGGCTCAGTGGGGGACGGGAGGGGAGAGGCGAAGAGGGAGGGCAGGAGTTTCAAACAGAGGCAGCAGCTCCAGCCTGGGCTTCTCTCCAGAGGATGGAGCAGGTAGGAGTTGGGGGGGGGCTGGAAGCCCTGGTCGGGGGACGGAGAGGAAGGGCTGCCTGGGGCCAAGGGGGGCTTCCCTGCATGGGCTCCAGCCCCTGGGTGGAAGCAGGGAATTAGTCTCTGGCCTCTGGGCCCCAGGTGGGGTGGGGGGGATTCTCCCAAACCTCTGGGGACCATGTCGGACTGCTGGGGATGTCCCTAGGCCTCTGGGGCCCAGGTGGGACTCAGGGGGCTACCCCAAGGCTTCTGGGCTCTGGGTGGGACCGGGGGGTGTCCATAGACCTCTGGGGCCCAGCTGGGATTGGCAGGGGTATCCCTGGGCTGGGGGCATTCTCCCCATGGCCTCTAGGTCCCTGCTGGGTCCATGAGTGTCTCCCCAGTGCCTGCAGGGGAGACCCCCCCCATGGCCTATGGGCCTCGGGGGTGGGTGGCATGGAAACGGAGCCCCTCACATGAGCCCCGGGTGGGCCAAGGGATGTTCCTCAGCCTCTGTCCAGGCCAGGTCAGTCCAGCAGAAGGTTGGTGAGCCAGGGACCATCCCTCAGCCTTGGGTCCATGGGGATCAGGTTGGTGGCCAGGCTGCTGTGATGCAGCCCTGGCCAGGGAGCCCCTCACAGCTCGGGGGGCAAGGCTCGGGTGCCAACCCAGAGTCCTCTGCCCTCAGCCCATGCCCAGACATGGTGCTGCCCTGGTCCCCCCCTGGGGTCTCCTGCCCTCTTCCCATGTGTCAGGGCTGGCCTGGCCTGGGGTCCACTGCCCTCACCACATACCCAGGTGGTAGAGCTGCCTGGTCTGACCACAGGGTCTCACATGGCGGTGGGGCTGGCCTGGCACAACCGTGGGGTCTTCTGCCCTTGCCTTGTTGCATCAGTTGTGAGGCTGGGGCAGCAGATGGTCTGGGAGGGTAACCTCGTCAGCAGTGATATTATTTGTAAAATGGAACTCTGGTGAACACCACCATATGCTGTGCCTAGTATTTATCCTGTGCTTGAAATTGTTCTCTTGTGTGTGAGATTGTTCTACATTAACTAGAAAGTGACTGGAGGTGTGGGGTGGGGACAGATAATATGGAGGGACAGAGATAATGAATTGTATTTACCTTTAAAGTACATGTTAATTAATGTGTATATGTCCTTTAGTGTCATAAGTGAAATAATTCTGTAACCCTGACAAATAGGCATTATAACCAATGTCCAACAAGACTCCATATTGCCAGTTTGGAACTCCTGCTTAAACGTTGTACTCTGTTTTGTATACTTGATGAAACCTGATTTAGGCATATGCTGTGTATGTTCATTTAAATGTGTGAATGAAGGGTGTGTGTGTGAGTGAAGGGACCAGGCTCAATTGCCAGCCTGTCTTGATGGAGCATAATTACCGTCTAACTAGCTGAACAATGCAAACATCTCTGATTAAAGCAAACAGAAGGAGCCACCCCAGAAAGAAAAGAACAAAATACAATCAAGCCTGCAAGTGACTGGTGACCAATGATCTCAAACAAACCTTGAGGGCAACATGATACAGCAAATCCCATAGATTTACATGAGGGCCAGTATGAATGATGGATAAGAACATGAAAACTTTTGGGTCTAATTCTGCAGCTGTCATCTTGGAGCACTGGGTTCACGACCGACAGAGGCCTGGCTCCTTCCTTGTGCGCAGCCTAGCTGGCCACTAGGCTGGCTCAAGCAACACATGAAAGGACTGGTAATTGTATACCAGGTTGCAGAACTTCTTGTGTGTGTGTCTTTTCTTTTGGGTGTTCTTGTTGCACATCATTTTAGTAGGTGCCCTTTTGGTATAACAGAAGAAATGGAATTGTTAGAAAAGACTAGCAAGATCTTATTCAGGGGACAAGGCATATGCCACATTTTATTTGTAAAAGTGAAAATAGCAAAAACCAGACATATACATTGATACCCATGAAATTTTGGAAGCTAGCATGATATAATTACCTGTCCTTTTACGTGGTGCTAGAGCCAGCCCAGTGGGCAACTAAGCCTGGCAGAAGGAGGGAGCCAGGTCTCTCTAGGTCATGAATCTGGTGCTCTAAGATGCCAGTTGGAGAATGAGACAAAATTTTCGTGTTTTTTTGTAGTTGCTGAGTCTCATGTGAGTGCATGAGGCTTGCTGTGTCTTGCTGCCTCAATGCTCCCGTCTGATGATTATTCATTACCAGTCATTTGCAGACATGACTTTGATCTTGTATTTTGTTTTTCTCTTTCTGGGGTGGATTCTTCTTCTTGCTTTTCAGAGATTAGTTTGAATTGTTCATCCATTAAGGTGGTACTTGCATTTCATCAGGAGAAGCTGGCGTCAACTGATCCCATCACACACCCTTCGTTCACACATCTTTTTCATACATATTTAAATGAAATTACACAGTGTTGCATCTTAAAGAAATTTCATCAAGAATATAAAATGAGTTCCAAATTTACAATATGGAGCTTTGTTAAATATTGGTTATAATGTCTATTAAACTGAATTAAATATTTTAGTTATGATATACACAGTGTTGCTTAATAGACACTTTAAAGGTAAGTTCTATTCATTTTATCTGTGTCCCTCAATTGTGGCTACAGAAGACTGAGCAAATATTAGCAGACTGGGCCTGGGGAAAAAATTCCTAGGATTTTAGAGTTCTATTGAGAGATCATGAGTGAAGTCTTACCTCCAATAATGTTGTTACTTAATGTCACTATTTATTCTGCTTTTCACTTTTGCCCTCCTATGAATTGTGCACAGCATAAGTACACCTACCAGGCAGCACACCACAAAGTTAACCATCCTTTTACTGAAAAGTTCCAGGGGGGTAGCCACGTTAGTCTAATCCAGTAAAAATAGAAAAGAGTCCTGTGGTACTTTTAAAGAGCAAAATCCGATTTGGAAACCATTTTCAAGTGTCTGACAAAGTGGGAGTCTGACCATGTAGATTACCATAGATTATCCTGGTCCAGAGTGTTTAGCCTCTGTACCACTCTCCCACTACACAGAAGCCCCATGCCATGTTGTGATACAACAACTCTTTCATACCCATCTGTGTTAAAACTGTAAAATGAGTAATCATTTAACTCCACTGTTCCCTACAAATGAATCAAGGTGCTGGCAATATCCTCTTAAAAGCTCACAGACCATGTGAGGAGGACATATAAAAATTCTTCTCCTCTGAGAAGGCATATAATTCGCTGTCTCCTACAGGTTTCTGTTACTAAACTTCAGGAATCAGGGAGATCAGAAAATAGGAGTGGAGGGAGAGTGGTGGATCAGACCATCCCTAGGACTTCCAGTCAACTTGTTTAGGTTCTCCAGGTACTGGAGAGGTGGATGGCATCTAGTTGCCCAGATGAAAGATGACACCCTGCTGACCCATGCTGAAGACACCTACTGCTGCAGTTCTCAAGCTTTTAAAATAGAGCCCATGCCTTCCCTGAACTTTGCTGTAATGCTTTGCCCTCCACTTTGAGTGGCAGCATGAGATTGTGAAGCAGGGAAGTGGAGGGATGGCAGCACAGCAGCTGCAATTTGCCATGCTGGGCTGCTTATGCCACAGGGCAGGAAATTTAAAAAGGCTCTGACCCTCTCCCAGCTTCCAGATGTATGCTACCCAGGTAGGGGAGGTTGGGGAACTCATGTCACCCACTTCTGAACTTGGGAGTGACGTAAGTGGCAACAGAGCAATCTAAGCAACAGTACCCAAAGCCTACTTCCTCTGACAGGGATGCAAGTGACTTAACCTTCTGGGGGAAAGGTGTTCATTCCCACCTGTCTGCAGTGCAGGATCTTTGATGATTAGGTTATCTTATTTAAATATGATTTTACTAATTATATTAAGTTTATGGAATTTAAGGATAATTTCCCTGAGGGGGCTAAGCCCCACTTCCAGGCACTAGTGCATGAGGTCATGTTGGTGGCCAAAGCCTCCTTCCAAGCCATGGTGCATGTGCTAGATACTGTTTCTAGGGCATAGTGACTGGCATTGTTATGAGGAGAGACTCACAGCTGCAACTACCACGTTTCCCAAGAGAGGTGCAGAGTACTGTCCAGGGTCTGTCCTTCAATTCTGTCAAGCCATGCCAGGAGAAGAGGGATGAGTTTGTCAATTCTCCTAAGAACTCGAGGACAATGCTTTGTTCACTGATCATTTATATCCATGCCTCTAGGATAGGGGTCTCAAACTCATGGCCTGTGGGCCGCATGAGGCCCCTAAAATTATTTCCCCCGGTCTGCAGCGACACTATTGTTATTGATATTTGCAGTATCATTGGATGAAAAGGCTTCAGTGGTCAGCCCTCAGGTTAACGTACTAGTCCTTATGTGGCCCTCGTGGTGATTTGAGTTTGAGACCCCTGCTCTAGGAGAAAACTCCAGAGATGGGACTAGGGTATGCCCGCCTCCTAAGCCTTTTTACCATTAATGCCCTCAGGATTCACCATGCAACAGTTGGAGGGTTTCTAGATCCAGCTGCTGCAACATCCACTGGTGCACTGAGCGCTGACCCCCCAAGTGAAGAGTCTCTTGTCTGAACTATTGAGAATGGCCCCTTTTAGTGTTGCTGCTCCATTCTTCTCCCCTCATATTCAGAGCTGCTTTACAAAATACGCCCCCAAACTGGAGGGCTCTAACTACAGATATTTGAGTTTATTCATGGTGGCTCTGTAGTTGGGTTTCTGGTACCTCCTACCCAAAACCACTTCCCTGCTTCATTTTCAGGGACTGCTCTAAAGAGGTTCTGTTGCAAGAGGGGAACTTCCTCCTCTTCAGGGGAAGCACAGAAAGATTCCATTTAATCATGAAGGGGAGGGATTTTCTTCTTGATCCCCAAGAAGATTGGAGGATGGAGGCTAGTTCTCAGTCTGAGACAGGCAGGTTCATCTGAAAGCAAAACTTCTGCATGACATGGTTGACGTCAGTGATTCCCTCATTAGAGGAGAGCACATCCTTCACAGCTCTTGACATGCAAGATGGACTTTTTCACACAGACATCCATGCAGTCCCCAGGACCAAGACCATTACCAATTCAGAGTTCTTCCCTTCTACCTGGAGGTATAGCATAAGGTATGAGGGCCAGAGGGTAAATAACTGGCCATAGGGACCTCCAGCGTGGACTCACAAGAGAAGCGCCAGAAGCCAAAGGGTTACGGGGCTAGCCATGATGGCTGCGGCCTACGCAGATAACCCTAAAAGGGATGAATGTTATCCCTTGAACTGACCACGACGAAGCCCAAAGGTACATGCCCGAAGAGTGTAAGAATTAGAGTATGTAGGAAGCAAAAGGAAGCAAAGACTACCAAGTTCAGTTGAGAAGGGTCTAAGAAAAGACACTTCATGCTGGTGAAATGAGAAAGAAAAGCCAGTGGTGGTGCAATGAGCAGCACATGGCATATTGGACCAGATGTCCCTAGGCTAGGAGCGTGCAGCACAAGCTTCCAGCCGTGTATAGTGTAAGAACCTGGAGGGTTACCAATGGAAGGGCACTTCAGACCACTAAGCACCTATGAGGTGGCATGATGGCCTGAGGAGGTGCTGTTGACTTTATCTTTGAGTACTTGGTATGTGTGAAGACTCACGGAGAGGGCTGTCCTCTTGAGCCTTATATTCTCTCCAGGATTCTGACACCAGGAAGACTGCCTGGAGAACAGGGGGGAAGGATGGGAGAAAGGGAGGGCGGGCAACGGAATGCAGTGCCACCGCTTAGCCACTTAGATGAGATGACCAGAGGGCTTATGGAGTTAGAATTATCATGATTAAGATCTTTGTGTGCCAGGGGGCTCCGCCAGAAATGATATTGTCCCAACTACACTGCACCTAAGTGTGTGCCGGAGATAAGGACTCGTTAAGAAAAGACTACCTTTCTAAATGATATGGGTTATAGGAGGAAGGAATGGTCTCCTCCCCAACCACCTGGGAAGTAACACTACTCCCGGAGTGTCAACTGCGGTGCTGCAGGCGTACCCTAGATTTTAGAGAAACCAACAAGGGTGGTTTACCCCTATCAAGTGATCTTGTCCAGGGCGGCATTCCACATGGGGGACACAGACACAGTACATCGGAAATCAGGTCTTCTCTCTCTTTTTCTTTTTTTTTTTTACCTGGGCTTCCTCAAGTGAGTGAAGGAAGCGCAGTGGCCTTGGTAATTGCCCTTTGGCAAAGGTATCATGTGGAGATAACCAAACAGTTTTTGGCCTCAGGTCCCCCAAGGAAGGTATAACAAGTTCACCAGACGCCCGGTAGCAATGCCCCAGGCCGAGATATTAATGATCTTTGTAGCAAGGTGGCCCAGGGTAAGTCATTTACGAACACCCTGGTAGGGGGACAACCATGCATGTAATGCAATGTTGTGCATGGAGCTTGTCAGCGAGCTGGCGCTGTGGTTAGCTAGACGTTAGCACGGGAGGCCTAAGATGGGTTCCCTTCCACCGCTGTTCACCTGCTTGGGAAAGAGACATTGTCTCCTCTCCCATGAGCTCTACGATCTGGTAGATTCCAAGTCGAGTATACAGAAGTTGTTACTTCAGGGGTAGAAAGAGAGAGAGAGAGAGAGAGGGTTCCACCACTGCTTCCTTGGTCAGGTAGGCCCTAGATAAGGACTCCTAATCCGGGATGTCCTGATAGAACTGAGAGTATCCGGAAGAAGGGGAAGTTATTGTTTAGTATCGGCTTTTCTTTTTTTTTTTTCCTTTTCCCCCCCATGGGGGGAGGGTGGGATTAGGGCAGGTAGGGGTTGGACAGCTCTGTCTTGGCCTTCCCTGAGGCATAGAACCCCCTGTGGTAAAGAGTACAAATAAAGAGCACACTTAGTAAGTTTGCAGATGATACCAAACTGGGGGGAACGGTAGACACCCTAGAGGGCAGAGACAGGATTCAGGGATACCTAGACAAACTGGAGCAGTGGGCCAAGAGGAATCTCATGAGGTTCAACAAGGATAAGTGTAAAATCCTGCACTTGGGACGAAAAAACCCCATGTACTGCTACAGGCTGGGGAGTGATCAGCTAAATAGCAGCACTGGAGAAAAGGACCTGGGAGTCATGGTGGATGGGAAGCTGGATATGAGTCAGCAGTGTGCTCTTGCTGCCAAAAAGGCCAATGGCATACTGGGCTGCATCAGAAGAAGTGTTACCAGCAGATCAAGGGATGTGATCATTCCCCTCTATTCTGCACTAGTGAGGCCACATCTGGAATACTGTGTCCAGTTTTGGGCTCCCCACTACAAAAAGGACATGGACAAATTAGAGAGAGTCCAGAGGAGGGCAACCAAAATGATCAAAGGGCTGGAGCACAAGCCCTATGAAGAGAGACTGAAGGAACTAGGCTTATTTAGCCTGCAGAAGAGAAGACTGAGGGGGGATTTGATAGCAACCTTTAACTACTTGAAGGGTTGCTCCAAGGAGGAGGGAGCTCGACTGTTTTCGGTAGTAACAGAGGGCAGAACGAGAAGCAATGGCTTCAAGTTACAGCTGGGGTGATCCAGGCTGGATATTAGGAAAAACTTCCTTACTAGGCGAGTGGTGAAGCATTGGAATAAGTTGCCTAGGGAGGTGGTGGAATCTCCATCTCTGGAGGTGTTCAAGTCCCAGCTGGACAAAACACTGACTGGGATGATCTAATGGGAGTGGTCCTGCTTTTTTTGGCAGGGGGTTGGACTAGATGACCTCGTGGGGTCCCTTCCAACCCTATGATTCTATGATTCTATCATATTTCCACCTGGTGGGTGGGGTGGTGGAGGGTCTCCCCTACCGTAGAGATGTCTGAGGACCCAATGGGGCTGACTTAACCCAGCGTACCGACCGGTATGTTAGAGAGGGGAGGTGTCCCTCCCCATCCCGGGAACGAGAATAGATCCTACCTGATGTAGGGTAGGCGGGGAGGGTTCCACGCGTCTGGATAGGCACATGTGTTTGTGCATAGACTCATAGACTCTAAGGGCAGAAGGGACCAATAAGATCATCTAGTCTGACCTCCCGCACACTGCAGGCCACAAAACCTCACCCACCCCCTCCTACAATAAACCTCAAACACACAACTGAGCTATTAAAGTCCTCAAATCATGATTTAAAGACTTTAATACAGAGAATCAACCATCAAGTGAGCCATGCCCAATGCTACAGAGGAAGGCAAAAAACCCCAGCACCGAAGCCAATCTGCCCTGGGGGAAAATTCCTTCCCGACCCCAAATATGGCGATCAGTTAAACCCTGAGTATGAGGGCAAGTCCACAACAGCCAGTCAAGAAGAACTTCTCTGTAATAACTCAGAATCCACTCGATCCAATGCCCCTTCCCAGCTCACTATCATACCCCTCACTGGTAGTAAAAGAGAGACAGTGGCCAAGCTACACTGTCCATCATATCATTCCCTCCATAAACTTATCAAGCTCGACTTTGAAGGTACCTAAGGTTTTTGCCCCCAGATAGACTATTCCAGAACTGTACTCCTCTGATGGTTAGGAATCTGCATCTAATTTCAAGCCTAAATTTTCTGAAGGACAGTTTGTATCCATTTGTTCTTGTGTCCACATTGGCGCTATATTCAAATAATTCCTCTCCCTGCCTTGTATTGATCCCTCTAATGTATTTATAAAGAGCAATCATATCTCCTCTCAGCTGTCTTTTGCTCAGATTAAATAAACCAAGCCCTTTAAGTCGTCTCTCATAGGGAAGATTTTACATTCCACAAATCATCCTTGCAGCCCTTCTTTGCACCTGTTCCAGTTTGACTTCATCTTTCTTAAACATGGGTGACCAGAACTGTACACAATACTCCAAGTGAGGACACACTAATGCTTTGTATAATGGTACTAACACCTCCCTATCTCTACTGGAAATACCCCTTCTGATGCACCCCAGGACCGCATTAGCTTTTTTCACTGCCACATTGCATTGGCTACTCACTGTCATTCTGTGATCAACCAGTACGCCCAGGTCCTTCTCCTCCCCCGTCACTTCCAGCTGATGCATTCCCAACTTATAAGAAAAATTCCTGTTATTTGTCCCTAAGTGCCTGACCTTGCACTTCCCGTTGTTGAATTTCATCCTATTTCTTCTAATGCTCCACTTTACAACGTCATCCAAATCATTTTGTATGCTGTCCCGATCCTCCTCTGTATTGGCAATACCTCCCAGCTTGGTGTCGTCTGCAGACTTAATTAGCACATTCCCACTTTTTGGGACAAGGTCAGTAACAAAAAGGTTGAATAAGATGGGTCCCAGGACCGACCCTTGGGGAGCTCCACTAGTAACCTCCTTCCAGCTAGACAGTTCACCTTTCACTATGCTCCTCTGTAGTCTCCCCTGTAACCAGTTCTTTATCCACCTTTCTATTTTCATATTAATCCCCATCTTCCCCAATTTAACTAAATTCCCTGTGTGGAACTGTATCAAATGCCTTGCTGAAATCTAAGTAAATCAGGTCCACCGCATTCCCTTTATCCAGAAAATCTGTTACCTTCTGAAAAAAGGAGATCAGGTTGGTCAGGCATGATCTACCTTTTGTAAAGCCATGTTATATTTTATCTCAGTTACCATTTTCCTCAATATCCTTAAGTACTTTCTCTTTCAAAATTTTCTCCAAGACCTTGCATACTGCTGAAGTCAAACTGACAGGCCTGTAGTTACCTGGATCACTTTTACTCCCTTTCTTGAAAATAGGGACTACATTAGTAATTCTCCAGTCATAAGGTACAACCCCCGTGTTCACTGATACTTTAAAAATCCTTGCTAAAGGGCTGGCAATATGTGCAAGTTCCTTCAAAATTCTTGGATGAAGATTATCTGGACCTGCTGATTTAGTTCCATTAAGCAGCTGAAGCTTGGCTTCCACCAATTTCCACTTCTACATTCCCATTAGCTGCCCTATCTCTGTCCCCAATTCCACCATCATCCTCATTAAAGACAGGGGCAAAGTACTTATTTAGATATTCAGCCATACCTAGATTATCCTTGATCTCTACGCCATCTTCAGTGTATAGTGGTCCAACCTCCTCCCTCTGTGTTTTCTTTCTATTTATATGGCTCAAGAACCTTTTACTATTGGTTTTGATTCCCTTTGTAAGGTCCAACTCTGCTTGGCTTTTGGCCTTCCTCATTTGATCCCTACATGCTCTGACCTCTAAAAGGTAGTCCTCCTTTCCTATCACTCCCAACTTCCACTCCTTGTAGGCCTTGTGTTTCCTCCTAATCACCTGTTTAAGATGTACATTCATCCAGCTTGGTTTAGAACCCATGCCTGAATTTTTTTTCCTTTTCTTTGGAATGCAGGCTTCAGATAGTTCCTGCAGCTTTGTCTTGAAGCAGTTCCAAGCATCCTCAATGTTCATATCCATTAATTCTTCGGTCCAGTCCACTTCCTTAGCTAATTCCCTTAATTTTTTGAAGTTAGCTCTTTTGAGGTCAAAGACTCTTGTCACAGATTTATTTTTGTTTACCCCTCCATTCAGTTTAAATTGGATTAGCTCATGATCCCTACAACTAATTCCTCTATGAGGTCCTCACTGCTGACTAATACCAAATCTAAGATCGCATCTCCTCTCGTTGGTTTGGAAACCGCTTGATGGAGAAATTCATCTGCTATCACCTCCAAGAAAATCTGGGCCCTTTTATTGCTGCTAGCGCAAATCCTCCAGTCTATATCTGGGAAGTTAAAATCTCCCATAGTGACACAGTTCCCAGTAGTGTTTACTTCCTGAAATGTCTTAAAGAGTTCTCTATCCATGTCCAAATCAGATCCCGGCAGTCTGTAACACACCCCAAGCACTAATCCAGGAGAAACTCAAGTAGCTTTCTTCTCCAATGCGATTTTGGCCCAGATAGACTCTGTCCTGCTAATTTCATCACTCTGAATTTCTTTGCAATCTATTGCATCATTGATATACAATACCACACCACCACCTTTGCCATTACATCTGTCTTTCCTAAAGAGCACAAAGCCTTTAATATCCGTACACCAGTCATGACTACTGTTCCACCATGTTTCTGTTATCCCTATAATATCCGGTTTCAATTCCTCTACTAGTAGTTCCAGTTCCTCCATTTTATTACCTAGGCTTCTCGCATTGTTATATAAACATTTTAGCTTGTGCTGCTCGGCTGTGCTCACATTCTGTACCGAACATGGCCTTTTATTACTACTGCCAACATCGCCCCTCAGACCAGCATTTGTACTTCCCTCCTTTCTAGCATCTATACTGTCTTTTCTGAATTTAGTTTCCTGCCCCTCAGTTTTCTGCATACCAGGAGGATCTGCAGTCATGGCTGGACCTACTATGTGATGTCCTCCTTGGCTTTGGCAAGAGTCACCTTTGACACTTATGAGAACACGAATTGTCGGTTGAGGAGTACCTGAAGGGGTGGGGGGCTTTCTTGTTCCCTTTCTCCAATAAGACCCCAAAGAGTAGAATAGCTAAGAATCATCTGGGTCCTGGGCCTCAGTGTGGATGTCTTGATGGCTGAGACGGACTTGGGTTACACAGCCAGTGACTCTACCAAGACCAGAGGGGAGGGCCAAAGGCTGACTTGCCCTTGTTCACAATACCGACACAGGGCTGGCCCCACTAAGCTCCCCATTCCCCCGCTAAAGGAAAGGAGGAACAGGCATCAGCTGCCCTCTCCAATGGTGAACTGAAGTCATGGTCATGCCCCAGATGTTATGGGGATGAGGGTGGCAGTCAGTTGGGATAGGCACCTTCCTTGCAGGTGAGGGAAGGGAGAAGAGGCTCCAAAACATCCCAGAATTGAACTGAGGGTGGTGGGGAGGGGTTAAGTCCCTGCCCCAGGGTCATCTAAAGAAAAAAGGGGTGGGGTTTGTCACCCCATATTGATTATGTGGGGGGACTAAAGGGCCCAGATGGAAGGAGGCCGAGGTATTCTACCTTTGATGAAGGGGGCAGGGGAAGGAGATGGGGCAGAGAAGGGGTGGAGCAGGAGAATTGGGGGCGCTGGGGCTATATGGGAAGGGGACACTGGGCAGCTTGCTCACCCAGCACCCCTCTGCAGCTGCAGGGAGCTGGGGAGCCCTGATTGGGACCAGCGTGGTGGGAGAGAGTCCGCTCTGCTGCTCCCTGCGCTGGCCCAAGCCCTGGCCCACCTCACCATCTGGCGGCCTGTGGAGCCAGAGCAACCTTGGCACTGTCCTGCTGGCTCCTGCTCCTCCTCCAGCTCAGCCCTGAACCTGGGGCCCCTTACCTGCCTGCCAGAGCAGAGCAGCCATGCCATAGGCTGCTCCTCCTACCCTGAGCCAGCTGTGACTGAGCATGCTTAGAAGCTCTGAGCATGCTCAGTCAGAGCAGGCTCAGGGTGGGAGATTTAAAAATCTCACAGCCTGGAGGAAGCTCTTTGCCAGGTGGAAGGTGCCGGAAGACCATTCTGGGGCATAGTATTTTTAGGGACTCAGCATTCAGCGGGCCCCTAAAAATAGAAAATGGAGCCAGAACACTGCATTCTGGTGCCTGCTGTTTTTAAATGGTGGGCCCTGGAACACAGCATTCCAGGTCCATTTTCTATTTTTAGGGGCCCTGGAATGCTGAGTACCTAAAAATAATGGGCCCCAGAATGCTGTTCTGGTGCGTTCCAGCTTACTTTAACCATTAGTTTTATCTCAGTGGATCCTTTCTGCTCAGCCAGAGTCTCGTCAGCCAGGTGACACTTCTTTCTGGCCTCAAGGAGAGGCACCCATCTCAAGCCCAGGTGCCAGCCAGAGACAGCATAACCATCTTGCAGGCTGGTTGCAAAGCAGCTGTGCTGTCTCAGACACTGATTGGTCCTTAGGTATAGAAACCACTGGCTAGTTGGTCTGGAATTTGGGGCCTTTTTTCTATTTAGCCACATGTCAAGTGGCAGAACTGTATGTGTTTTATGGCTCCAGGACCTACATTGCAATGAGGTGCCCCTGGGAACTCAAAGCAGACCTTTGCCAGGAATCTGTAGCATGAGTCGTCCCATCATCTTGCATGTCACTCAGGCACTGAGCCACAGGTGCTCCAGTGGTCCTGCTGGTGGTGAAACACCTGGGCTGTTATTGCCACGTCCTAGCACTGAGCCCGGGGAAAGCAAGTGTCTTTCATGTTAAAACAGCTCCAGCATGCTTCCTTTGCAAAGAGCAGCTCCCAATGCAGGGAGCAGCAATGTGCAGCCTGCCCAGAGCTGTGCTTTAAAACCCATTTTCCCCGAGGCCGCTTACAACTTTAATTTAGCGAAGATGCCATGTGTGCATGTGCAAGTGTACATGTCTGGCTAAGCCTCACACTGTCCCTGACAGCTGTCTCTCCAGGTCAGGTACAATTACTGCCAAGACAACTCCCAGCAATGCCAGGCAGGTTACTGGGGCTGTGCATTTTGGCCAGAGTGGTGGCTGAAAAGCAGATGGTGTTGCAAGTATTTACACTCTACCTTTGCACTCTCCAGCTTGGAGTCCTTCAACTGCATCTCCCCTGAGCTAACTCTGGATGGAAAGGTGGGTAAAGCTAGCTGGCTATTGGTCCTGATGTGGAGGTTGGTGTTGGGGAGGGAGCCCCTCTGGCTGAAGCTGGTCAGAGAACGTTTCCACATTGCGCATGGTCCTCCAGACTTGCTGACCAGATGCTGGGAGATTGCTCAGGTTAGCAGTGTGTCCATGTTATAGCTGGAAAGGTTTGATCCTTCTGACTGTGACTTGCGGATGAGCCCAGATTTTGGCACCAAGTTCCTGGGGCAGGCTCTTTTTTCCTCTATAGAGAGATGGGGATGCATTATGCATAGGTCTATGGGAAACCTACTGAGCTGTGGCCCAGCTAGTCCAAGAGCAGCCAGCTGCAGCACTTCAGAGATGTCTAGGAAGCCCATCACAGCAGGCAGTTATGAATTAACCTACCCCAAACACAGGTCCCTCCTGACCCCAATGTTCAGAGATTGACTGTGGCCCCAAAGCAGGAGGGCTCAGCTTGCTTCCAAATAGATCACTTTTTGGGGGCATTGCCTGTTGTCATGCTGAAATATTCTTGCTACCATTGTCCGATTCCTTTCTGATCCTTGCCTGCACAATATCTGGAGGCAAGAATTTCTGCTGGCTAATTGTCAGTTGTGTGAAAAGCATTTCCTTGCACCTGCTTTCATTTCAATTCACTAGGAGTTCTGTGGCACTTAAAGACTAACAAATTTATTTATCTCTTGACCTTTTGTGAGAGAAAATCCCACTTTGTCAGATGCTTTTCCTTCAAAGTGTCTGACAAAGAGGAGTTTTCTCCCATGAAAGCTCATTCATTAAATAAATTTGTTAGTCTTCAAGTGCCACAGGGCTCCTTGTTTGTTTCACTGAACTAGATTAACACGACAGCCCCTTTGGAACTTTCCAATTCAGTGACTCCCCTGGTTCTTGGATTCTGACACAGTCAGAGGTCTAGGCTGCACAGAATTGATTTGTTGAATTTTGACTGATAATATCAAAGTTTATTTTTCAGCATTTTCTTCTGTTTTTCTTCATTGGATTTTCACAATGGCAGAAATTATGGTGGGGGATGAGACTATTTAATAACAAGAATCATTGAGATTCAAAAAGTTAAAACTTTATAAGCAATTGAAACACAGTCAACATCACGCCCGCATATACAAAGTAAATATCCTTAAATCAAAAGCTCACATCTGTTTTTACAGTTCATTCGCTAGTCCCTTTGTAACAAGCCCAATTCAAATCTTTGTGTCACTGAATGTTGACTATAGTAAGTTCTCAAAAGGGATTTGTCTTACATACCTCTCTGTCTATTTGGTTATTAGCCTTGGAAATGTTTCTCATTGGTTTGAGTGTGTGTGGTGAAATCAATGTTTATTGACATTAACCAGTTAAAACTGAATCCTTCCAAACCTAGTGGTTATCTCTATGCCTTTAGCCTGCCTTAGCTTCAGTAGCTGAAATTTCCCTGCTTTGTCACTGATGCTCCTGAAGGTGATGCTAAACATGTCTTCAGGACCTGATGAGCTTCTGTTTCCTTAGTTTGGGGTAGATTCCCCATCACCCATGTATAATTTGTGTATGAGGGACCTTTGCCATAGTATCTGAGCCCCTCACAGTTAAGGTATTTATTCTTACTCATCCTAGAGGGGCAGGAGGTGCTATGGTCTTCCTTGTATAGATGGGCACCTGAGGCACCGAGGGGCTAAGTGACTTGCCAAAGTCACACAGGAAGTCTATGGCAGGGCATAGAATTGAAGCCAAGTTTCTGAACCATCCTTTGTTTCTGACCATTCTCTCCTAGGCAGAGGGTTATGCTTGGGATTACTATTCTCTGGATTAGGAAACACATCATTACTTTATTTTTATTGTATTCTTGATATAGTCCTTTATAAACCTGCTTCACTTGGCTTTTTTTTTTTCATTTTAGAATAAGTTTTCTTTAGTTCCAGTGATGTCCTACTTAAATAGTCCTTTGCAGCTCTGTTAAAAAAGCCATTTAACTTTCCGAGTGTGAGACTGATGCTGCTGGGTGTATAGCAATGATTTTTTAATTCAAGAAAGTATTGGTCATATTTTCTATCCATGGACTTTTCAGGAAGTTGTTGTATTTTGTTTCGTTCCCCTGGGTCCCTAAAAATCTGACAAGAGGTTCATGGAGATGTGGGGAGGTATAATTTTTCACTATCCATTGTTCTGATTTATTCATATGTGGACGAATTTGATTGTAACCTGGCAGCTGTGATGGAGATTTGACTATTAGTGCATCAATGTTTCTGCTAAGGAACGCACCTGTATTTGAAAACAAATGTGTCTCTACCTAGAGAGACTTATTTTCGCATTCTGGATGCAGAGGCTCTGACTAGCTCACACTCCTGCCTGCCTTGCTGTTTGTTCCAGTAGCATTATTGTGGTTCTTTCTGCATTTTGAAATACTGGCACTGTAAAGGGACCATTAGCCAGACTGCTCTGTTGTTACTCTGCGATGTGGTGGGTGGTTCTTGCCATTCCCTACCATTTATCAAAGGGCTGTAAGCCCACATGGAACTCGGATTTCAGTGGGTTTGTCTCCTCTCATGCTTAACTTTTAACCTGTGGTGAAGTGCTTTGCTGAATCGAGGCCATAGGCAGGTTTTCTGTTTATTGCGTCCCAATGCTTTCCATACAAAAAAGACTTTCGGTCACTAGCTGCCAGGTAATCCCTGCAAACTCTGCCTGATTAACCTGGTTGTAGTTGTTTAGGAATCAAGCGGGGTGTAATATCCTTTTACATAGTTTGTTAGCCTGTAAGCAGCAATGTGTGCAACAAGGCCCCTTCCTGTTATTCTGACCCTGCTGCACCCTTGTGGTTCCTTCATATTATGTTTTCATAAGAAGCAAATAACCCAGCAAAAAGACCCCTTTCTCCGCCTGCATCGCTGACTATAGCAAATTCAACCATCTTGGACCAGGTGGCCCTTAGCTCATCGGTTTGTCTGCCCAGGTGTAGATGATCTGACCCATGGGGCCATAGTTTCAAGGGAGCTCAGCTCTCATTTAAGAAGTGTGGCAAACTAGTCATTGAGGGGTTAATAGGTTACTTAGTGTACTGTGGGTTGGAGCTGTGCTCCACCCTTCCTTATTTAGGCAATGGGAGTTTCCCATTTCCCTAGGCAATCAGGTAAATCAAGCAGTGAGTTCCCAATCTGCAGTTGGGAGAGCAGAGGTTCTTCTTGGAGCACTGCTCGGATGCATTCAGTAATAGGTGTCTCCGTGTTGGAGCGCTGCATTGGTCAGAAAAACTTTTGTCCTAATCTGTCAGGAGAGGGCAGGCAGCCACCGGCCCCCACGCCACCCAGTAGCTATATACATGGCCACCTCCTGACCCCTCCCCAGTTTAATTTCTTCCGCCTTACGTGTCAGATCTGGAACATCCTCTCCTTGTGAAAGCAAGCAGCTTGTCCACATTTGTATGAGCTTCACACCCAACTGGGAGCACCTTTTCATAGACATAGTTCCACCAAAGAGGACTCCAGCGATCGGGCTGGAACATTGGAATCCACCTCCTGCCATGCCGGGGTTTAAACCCTGCACTGAGTGCAGCAAGGCCTTCCTCCGGGACGACCCCCATGGGAAGTGCCTCCGGTGCCTAGGCGAAGACCATCTGGTCACCGCCCGCTCCATATGCCTCTCCTTCAAACCTAGGACAATCAAGGATAGGGAGCAAAGGCACCATGCCCTAGCCTCTGAACAGGCTCAGCACTCCTCTCCCAAGGCTTTGGGAGCCCATCCGGCACCATGAGCCGGCTTGGCACTGGGACCTACCCAGCACCATGATGACATAGGCCGCAGGAGGACGAGCTCGGTACCGACCACGGTACCTCGGCGCCGCCACAGTCCACCAGCACCAGGCTCGCCCCGGTGCCGCTCTAGGTCACCACTGGCATTGCAAGCTTGCCGCAGCCCCATACTGATGGTACAGAGCCTGCCCAGGCGCTGCTCTAGGGCTCCAATGGCCACTCCTCTGATCTGCACCTGCCCCCAACATGTACAGCTGGTCAGGGCAGAGGCAGGGGTTCCTGCCTACTGTGGCTGTGGGAAGCACATCCACCCTCTAGTGGTCTCTGCAATGTTTACATACTTGGATCACTAATATACATGAGTAATACATGTCAGGAAACTGAGGCACAAACATAACACTCAGAGAAAATCTCAAAAGCATCTCCCCGCACAAAGAAAAATGCCCAGCTTTAGCAAATGTATGCTAAAGAGTCTGTGTTTGCTTGCAATGTGCCTCAGTTGCTTTCCCCTGTGTAATTAATTACAATTACTGAGGCTGTCAGAGTAGTCATTACTGAGTGGATACACTTATTTCCTTCTCACGGCAACTGATTCCCTGACCCCTCACCCAAGCTCTCATGCAGGAACTGTTGTCCTAGATGTGACTCTTTTTTGCCCTGGTTTTACAGTTCCTTGGCTATGGGCTCTCGAAAACAATGTCTTAGTTTTCATATTGCAGACTGACAGACAAGAGCAGAAACCCAGGGACTAGGACCTGTGCTGTGTCTGCCTGCAAAAAGAAGGATGAACAGACTCAGATGGACAGACGCATCTATTCTTAGGTGAAGGAAGATCAACCAATAGGACCACAGGTGTCACCAGTTTGGATCAGAGCCAGGCCCAGGATCTCCTGTCTGCCAGCTGCAGCTGTTCTCAATTCGAAAGGGGCAGCCATGTTAGTCTAGTTCAGCAAAAGAAGCAAGGAGTCCTGTGTCCCCAGCTACCTTTTGGCTGTGATGGTGGCGGGGCACAGGGAACCCTGGGAGATTGAGTCCCAGTGGAATGAATATTCCTTGATATTTCAGTTCCCTAGAGTGAGTGGCGCTTCACCTCACAATCAGGCTGCCAGTGGGGGGATGCTAATGGACTCATCTCTTCTGCCGTTAGCTCCTGCTGTCTGTTCAGCCTCATCACAGATGCAGAAAGGACATTGCTGACGAGAGCAGCATGAGAAGCGGCTGGGCATGCCTGGATGCGGGCTGGCAGCTGTCTTCTCACTTCAGTTGCAAATTGGGGTGGCTTGGAAGGAGGAGGGAGATGGATGTGATGAAGTAAGAAAACCTCTTGGGCTAAGGTGGTTCTTCTTTTCTGTTCCTGGTCTTTGGTGATGGTATTCTGGTGATGGGATATGGGGGTGTGATAACTATAGGTACCACTAGGGGGAAGAGGCTTTAGTGCGACCTTACCTGGACCCCCTGTGGGTGACAGGTTGTGGCTGGTTTAGACCAGGGGCAGGGCAGCTGGATGTGGAGGAGAACAAAGGGAGAAGGAAGATGGAGGTCGGAGGGGCAGGATCTCTGGGGCTCGACCTGGGGCTTTACTGTCAGATCTCCTGGTTGATCTGAGAGCCAACTGTCCTAGCTGCTGTGGAAACTGGATTGCTAATAAACCCTCTGACTTCTACACTGACTGAGTGTCACTGCTGATTGGGACTCTTGTGGAGGGAGGACCCCCCCCCGGGAGACCAGAAAGAGCGAGGGTCGGACCCTCTGAGCCTGGATTTGAGAGATGGCTACAGGTAGTGTGGAGATCCGTGTGCTGGGCGGGAGAAGGCTCCACCGTAGCAGAGTCCTGGTGGGCTGTGAACAGAGGGGATCCAAGAGGCTTTTCTGGATTCTCCATGACATCTTGGTGGCAGCAATGGGACACCCTACAGTGATACCCCACAGTGAGTGATTATTCAGTGCAGTGCTGGCTAGAGGGGCAGCGGGAAGGGGTAACATTGGTTCCTTCAGAAGGACAGTGTGTATCTGAGCAGACAGGGAGCTTTGTGCATCAGCAGGCTCCTGGGGCTCACTTAATCAAGCTGTCCAGCCGAGAGGCAGCTGGGTCGTTGTTCAAAGATCTGCATCCCTGACCAAGAGAGGGGTTTCCTCCAAGGTAGTCTGGACAGACCCTGGAAGGATCCGTGTCCAGGATTTGAATTGGGAGGCAGGGAGTCAGCCAACCTGGAGGCACACTCGTCAGAGACATCCTCCTGCTGGGAGACTAACTGGGAGAGCAGTGATTATGCAAATATCCTGCACCTGATTGGACGATGGGGTGAGTGGATTCAGTCCGGGAGGGGAACCTCAGCTGTGCCTGGTGAAACCAGATCCTGTCAGCTGGGTCATTGAAACCAGATTCTCTGAGTGGTGCAGTGAGACATTTGCCTCACACATTGCTGTTGCTAACAGCACAGCATGGATTACAAGCGGTTGTTAAAACAAGAACTAGTGAACATTAGTAAATCTTGAGAATTAAAAGTCAGCAGGCTCACCAAAGGGCAGCTGATTGCCCAGCTGGAAGAGAGCGATGGGGGGAGAGAGAGAGACCCCTAAGTGGTGGAAGCCTCCAGGGAGATCAGAAGCAGCAGCAGTAGCAGCCCTGAACCGTCCCAACTACAAACCCTAGCCAGAGAGGGGCACACGCGACATCATTCTGCCCCAGAGGAGGTGCCCAGAGGAGCTAGGAGCTGCAGCCGTGGGCCTTCTCAGCAGCTATCCCCAATCCCTCGGGGCCACTCACAGTTCAGTTCCCCCCCAGAAATAAGGCGGCTGGAACTAGAACTCAGGCTACAGGAGCTACAGGATAAAGCAAGACAATGCCAATTCGAATTAGAAAAGAAACAGTTGGAGATGGCAGAGAAAGAGAAAGAGAGACAACATGAGCTGGAGCTGGCTAGAGGCAGGAGGGGGCCCCAACGAACAGTGAGAGCAGAGTCCAAGAGCCCCTTCCTCCTGGACCTCAAAATACTAAGTTGATGGGTCCCGGGGGGGGGGGGGGGGGCTATTAAACCAACCACACCAACTTTGAGAAAGCCCGGCTGTGGTATCTGACCCCTCTTCTGTGTCCAAAAGTGATGGAGGTACTCAGTCAGATGGAGGGGGCAGAAACTGGAGATTATGAGCAGTTCAAGCAAGCTCTGCTGCTAAAGTTTCAGCTGACCCCCGAGGCATACTGGGAGAAGCTACGATCTGTGCAGAAGAAGCCAGGGATGACCTACCTGGAAATCAGCACACTGATAAAGGAGTACCTCTGGAAATGGACTGGCTTGGCTGGGAACACAACCAGGGAAGAAGTGGGGGAACTGCTGGGCCTGGAGCAGTTATATAATATTTGTCCCCCCCAACCTGAGGCTGTGGCTGATGGACCGGAAACCCAAGGACCTACGCAGTGCCGGCAGACTGGCTGATGAGTTTGTGGCTAGCCAGTTGGGGCATGGGCTAGGTCTGAAGGAGGAAGGGGGCCAGAAAGGGGACCTGCGGGGGAGGCTCCAGCACGACTCTCAGAAGGTAGCCCCAGAAAACAGATTGTCTGAAAGAACTACTTGACTAGGCCGTGGTGAACAGAGAGACGAGGTGCTTCTCATGTGGTGAGGCAGGCCACAAGAGAGCACAGTGCCCAAAACACAGAGACAAGAGGGCCAAACCGACTGCCCAAGGACTGCACTGGGTAGAAGCCTGTCCAGAGGAAGCACTAACCATAGCAGAAGCGGCAGATAATCGGGTTGACAGACCCAAAGAGGGAGCGGGTGGCCAAATGGGCTCGCTAGTACTGGGCAGGGCTCCAGACTCAGAATCCTCTATGTACCAAGTGAGCTCAGGCCCACCAAAGGGAGGTCAGCAGCTCCTCATCCCTATTGAGGTAGAGGGAAGAAAAGTCCAAGGGTTCTGGGATATGGGTGCGGAGGTGACTCTGGCCCGGCTGGAAGTGGTGGGACCCGACAACATGGTCCCTGATACTTATCTGAACCTAAGGGGAGTGTTTGGGCCACCTGTACAAGTACCTGTAGCAAGAGTGCATCTGAAGTGGGGAGGCAAAGAGGGCCTCAAGGAGATGGGGGTACATGATCGCTTGCCAGCCGAGGTGCTGATGGGATGACATGTAGAAGGGTGGCCCGGTGAAAACCAGAGAACGTTGGCCATTACCAGGATTCAGGGCCAGCAGGGGCTCCTTATGCCTAGTTGCCCTGAGTCAAACATGAGGAGCCTTGCAGAAGGGCAGATGAGACCGATGGGGCCAGAAAATTGTGAGGAGGAGGATCCCACCCCGGACAAGACTGGGGAACAGACTCCAACATCCTTTCCCACAGACGAGTTTCAGGAGGATCTGCGGGGTGACCCTTTGCTAGCAAAGCTGAGGGAACTCACGGACCTTGGGGCTGAGGAATCCCTTTGGGGAGACCATAGGGAGACATTCCTGTGGGAGAAAGGGTTTCTGTACCGGGAGTGGACTCCAGTGGCAGAGGTGAAGCCGTGGCAGGTCAGGCGACAATTGGTGGTGTCCCGAAGATACCGCCAAAGACTGTTGTACTTGGCCCATGATATTCCTCTGTCGGGACACCAGGGAATAAGGTGCACCTGGCAGGGGCTGCTGCAAAACTTCTACTGGCTGGGAATTTTCAATGCAGTCAAGCGATATTGCCGATCATGTGACACTTGTCAGAAGGTGGGGAAGGCCTGGGACAAAGGTAGGGCCAAGCTGAGACCCCTCCTGGTCATAGAGGAGCCATTCCAGAAGGTGGCAATGGACATAGTAGGGCCCCTCAGCAAAGCCACCCGATTGGGAAGAAATATATTTTGGTGGTGGTAGACTTTGCTACCTGGTATCCGAAGTCTCTACCCCTGGCTTCCACCAAAGCTGACAAGGTGGCAGATGCTCTGATGGGCATTTTCAGTAGTGTGGGGTTCCCACAGGAAGTCCTCATGGACCAGGGTTCTAAATTTGTGTTAGCCCTCTTGCCGTACCTCTGGGAGATGTGCGGTGTCTGACACACCTGGGCATCAGCCTATCACCCGCAGACCAACAGGCTGCTGGAAAGATTCAACAGGGCTCTGAAAAGGATGCTAAAGACTTTTATGGTTCAATACCCACAAGACTGGGACAAATATCTACCATTCCTGTTGTTTGCATACCAGGAGGTGCCCCAAGAGTCCATAGGTTTCTCTCCATTCAAGCTGTTATATGGGAGAAGCGTGAGAGCCCCTCTGGACTTGGTAGGAGATGAGTGGGAGGAAAAGTCTTCCCCCACTGGGGAATCAGTAATAGAGTACGTCCTGTGTTTCCAGGAGAAACTCACTGAGCTTATGGACCTGGCTAGGGAGAACTTAATGCAGGCCCAAAGGAAGCAGAAAGTTTGGTCCAATCGCAGTGCCCAGGCCAGATCATATGGGGTTGGGAATCAGGTGATGGTTCTTATCCCAGTGTGAACGAATAAGCTCCAGGCTGCCTGGGAGGGACTCTTCAAGGTCATCAAACAACCGAGCGACGTGAACTATGTGGTAGAACTGTCCAGCCGGTCACACAAACAAAATGTGTACCATGTTAATATGATGAAACCTGACTTTGACAGAGAGGGGCTGGTACTGACTGTATGCAGACAATGGGATGGTCTGGGGGAAGATCCCCCTGTTAAGGCTCAGTAGCTGGGTGTAGAATGGATCTTCCCTGGACTCAATTTCCTTATCCGACCAGTTTACCGTGGCGCAGAGGGAAGAGATTAGCGCAGTGCTGGAGTCCTACCGACCCCTGTTTTCTAGCCAGCCTGGGCGTACCAACTTAGTGGTGCACAACATAGAGACTGGGAAGACCGACCCCATAAACTGCTCCCCATTTAGAGTCACTGGGAAGGTAGCCCGGTATGTGGAGAGGGAGGTCCAGGACATGCTGGCCTTGGGTGTTATACAACCATCTACCAGCCCATGGGCTTCTCTGGTAGTGCTGGTACCCAAGAAAGATGGCTCAATCTGGTTCTGTGTAGACTGTCACAAGCTGAGATCATCAAGTCCAACCCCCTGGGGCTTGACCTCAGGACCTTCTGCATGTTAAGCAGCTGTGCGAGCCACTACACTAGATACTGGGTGTGCGAAAGAGAGTTGAACTAGGGAAGGATTCAAATAGTGTAGTGACTAGCACCTCTGCTTACCATGCAGAACCTGATGGGTTCAAGGCCCTGGTGGTCAGACTCAATGCTCTCATGAGGTCTCTTCCAACTGTATGGTCCTATCCTATTCTAAGGAGAGCAAAGCTGCAGTCTGCCAGGGGGGTAGGGAAGGGAAGGAAAGCTGAGCCAGCAAGATGCTATGTGGTGTGAGGTGGGTGTGAGCTGAGCTAGCACTGTGCCTAGTCTGGTGGGGGTAGGGGGGGAGAACTAAGCCTGAGGACAAGCAGAATCTAGGGGAAGGAGAGCAGCCGTGAGTGGGAGCGAGGAGAACACAGAGAGGCAAACACAGGACAAATGGTGGCAGTTCTGGGAGGGTGAAGGGGCAGGGGAGCAGTGTGGCTGTCAGGAAATAGCTGAGTCCTGCCAACCAGCTGCTTTGCTCCTCACCCTACTTCTCTGCCATGCTTCCCTGTCCTGCCTCAGACTCTTATCTAGAGCTATCAAAACATGCTTGTCAATTCATTGTGCTGTTTGGCTGCAAACAGCTTTTTTCAAGAATGAAAAACATCAAAACAAAATCTAGATCCCTACTGACGGATGGACATCTATCTAGAATATTCCGTATTGCTACATCAAGCGTGTGGGCAGACATTGACAATTTGTTCAAGCAAAAGCAATGCTAAACATCACGCTAATCATTGTATTAGTAAAGTGTATTAATAAAAATTGATTTGTATGTCTTATCTATGACTTACCAAAAATTTCCTCATCGGCCCCTGACTGAGAAGAAAATTGCAATGTGGCCCCTCATCCAAAAAGGTTGGACACCCCTGCATTAACCTGTGCTCTGTGGCTATTTAAGTATGCAGTTTGACATGATCTAACCATTCCCAGATTCAAATTGAGGCGCCCAGGAAGCTGGTGCCAGTCAAATTAATTGTATCCAGAGGGTCCCAGTGCTCGAGTTCTGATGAATTACCTTCCCTGCCCTGAAAGTTGCTAGCTGGATGCCAAAGCTGTAAATATACTGTCAATTGTCTTAGGACCAGCTCTAGGAATTTTGTACAGAAACAGTGACAGAGATTTAGTTTCATGCCTTCAGATGAAGTTGCAGTGTGATCTCCTCACTTGTACGTTACAATCTGTTTGCAGGGAAGTGTCAGGAAATTTGCTGTTCCGGTTTTTGCTGTGTTGGTGTGCAGGGTGAAAAGCGCCACTGTTAGGAAGGGGTCATGTCCCCTTTTCTGCTGCTGTTTCTGTTGGGCAGCCACACCCCCAAAACTCACAGTGCTTGGGGTATTGTAACTGTGCCAGGTGGTTCTAATAGGGAATGGAGGGTCAGTGCCCGTAAGCAAGCCACACTAATCTTTCTGTGCCTTACTTTCCCCTCTGTAAAACAGGAATGATCTCATTTATTGGGGTGCTATGGCAGAAGTCAGTGGTGTTTGTAAGGCATGCTGAGCTCTGTATATGAAGGGCACCAGGGAAAGGCAAGGTCATATTTATTTATTTCCATGTCCTTGCTTGTCACACCTGCCTTGGAAACAGGAAACCAGGTGGTAGTTTTAGTCAGTGTTCAGTTTCTGATAATTTCCATGAGTCTAATTCACACCTGGCACTGTTTTCTGCTTTTGCTTGCTGCACACATACTCTCATAGGGGATGTCCACACATCTTTTTTATTTCAAAATAACACTGGTTATTTCAAAATAAAAAAGATTAGGTCCACACGATGTTTTCTTATTTCGAAACGACGGAGCCAGTCGCTTCTAAATAAGAGCAGTCGTTTCGAAACGGCTTAAACTGCTTTAGTTTTGAAACGGCGGTTATTTCAAAATGGGTCGTTTTGAAATAAGGCCGTTCGGACACATTATTTCAAAGCAACCATCGTTTTGAAATAACGGGTCTGACCTTCCTCCCAGGGTGCATGGCATGATTTAACCTCCTCCCCCCCCCAGCACCCTGGCCAGGGATCAGCACCCTCCAGAGCCAGTGGCAGGGGAAAAAAATGTGTGTGGGGGTGGGGTGGGGAGGCCCATCATGCTCCTCTCCTGAATCGAAATAGCAAGTCCTGTGTTTGGACATGCTATTTCGATTGGGGCTTTTCCCTTATTTCTAATTCACATTCTCTTATTTCAATTTAACTCGTTTTGAAATAAGGGCTTTATTTTTAAACGACTCATTTTGAAATAGCATAGTTCGAAAGAATGAGCTGCGTGTGGACAGAGCCATAGATACACATACTCACTCTTGTGAATACACATCTTTACACTTACGACATGCATACTCATGCTCACAGACAGCATGTGTGTCCATTTCACTTTGCTGGGTGGTAGGGGCTGTCTCAGAGAGTACTGCTGCTTTCCAAGATCCAATCTCTCTTCTCATCCTCACTATGCCATCTGATCTCACTGCTCTTGTCTACCTTCTCCTTGTGATTGCAAGGTGAGCCATAGGCACTGCTAATAACAGCAAAGAGGCTGTGTGTGGATCAGCAGGCAGCCACCCCGCTGTGTGAGCTGATCACGTGTTTACTTTATAGAGGCTCAGATTTTAAGGCTGGAAGGGAACATTAGAACCTCTGGGCTGACCGCCTGTACATAGTGCAGGCTCTTAAATTGTACCCCCTTACCTGTGTGGTGAGGCCAAGAACTTGTGTTTGACCAAAATATCTTTCAGAAAGGCATCTATCTTAATTCGACGGTATCAAGAGTTGGAGAATCCGTCATGTCTCTTGGGAGTTTGTTGCCTGGTTGATCACACTCTCTGTTAAAAAAATCACTCCTAATTTCCCATTTAGCTTTGGTTCTGAGGCATGCACAGGAATAAAAAATTGGCTGATTTTGGAGGGGCACTTTGTGTGCCTCATGATGCCAGAGGAGTTGGCTCTGCCGCTGTAGCCCTGGGTCTGGAGGAGCTGTTATCTTCTGTTCCTGCCCTGGGCAGGAGGAGGTTGACCTTGGAGGAATTCTGCATCCCAGCCAGTTGAGGACACCCTGCCCTTTTCTGCTAGCTTAGAGGGTCCTTCAGTAGTTGTATTTTCTCCCTGTGAAGGTTCTTAGACACTGTAAACGAGCCACCTCATCCCCTTTTCGAGAAGCTAAGCAGATTGGATAGTGTCAGTTTCTTACGCACAGGCACTTTCTGCAGCCCATTAATCATTTTTGTGGCTTGCTTCCGCCACTCCAATTCTTCAGCATCCCTTTGAAAATCTGGCCCCCAGAGATGGGTGCAAAATCCAGTGGCAGCATCACAAATTCTGTATCAAGTGGTAAAAGCACTCCCTCCTGCTCAGTGCTCCCCGTCTGTACATCCAGAAGTAAAGCATCATGGCCCTTGGCTGCTTTCATCGCTGCTGAGTCCAGGGGCTTGGAATATGGCCCACTCTAGCTAAGGGAATCTCCAGCCAGGAAAACAAGGCTGTTGCTTATCTTCCTGGGAGGGGAAAAAACAACAAGCCGCCAGGAAGGATTGTCAGTGCAGGTGCTGAGTCCTAGTGAGGGGGGAGCCCAGAGGGCCACATAGGATTTGAGCTTCTTCTATGGCTCCCATCACTGTAGCATCCAGGTACCTCACAGTGATCCTACAATCTTCTGCAAGGTGGGGCCAGGCCAGGCAGTTGCCCCGTCTCATAGAGGGAGCTTTTCAGAGCATTGGCTGTCCCCACCTTGCAGAAGATTGTAGAGTTGGTGTCCTTCCAGCCATGCCAAGCAAGAAGGAAATCTCTTGCTCCGCTCCCTGCTCTGAGTTGATGGGGATACAGTCAATGTGCCATGGCTTTGCAGGAGAGCCATGGCACCTGTGGCCATCCAGAGGTGGCAGAGCTGGGTCCCTTCAGCTGTCCTTACTGTGCCCTGTGGTGTGAAGAAGCAGGGGCAAAGATGGCAGTGGAGGGAAGGTCTCCGGCAGGAGGAATTGCTGACAGCTCCTATGGAGGGCAGTTGAGTGTGGGGAGCTGCTGTGAGGAATTGAGTGATTTCCAGCCACTGTCCCATGTTCTTAATCCTGTCTGTCTCTCTGCAGCCCCAGATTGGTCTCGATGAGAACAATGGCCCCAGCAGCGTCCAGTGTGATGTCCAGCCTCCAAGCAGTCAGAGCTTTGTGCAGAACCACTTCCAAGCCCAGTACAGGTAAGGGTGTGGGGGCACGTCTGCCCTGGTCAGACCTTCCTTCCCCATTCTTGCATTGCACTGGCCCCAGCCCGGTGTCCGTCTGAGCAGTGAGTGGGGCAAGCAAAAGCTGGGAAATGATGCCACTGGGACATTCCAGATGGGCTGGACTGGGATTCACACACGTCCATGGTCACTGCTGCACAGAAAAGGGATGTGGCCACTGACCTTGCAGAACCCAGGCCATGTTGGCTGCCTGCCAACTGTGTGGTAGGCATCAAAGATAAGTGCACAGGACTGGGGAGTGGAGCACTTTGGGAGACAGACAGAAATTGTTTGTGGTTTTAGCCCTCTAGCAAGAAAACTTGCAGCTGAATGGAGAAGGCCTGGCTATCATGGGCAGCGACTCTCCTGGCCAGGGTCTGCTCTCCTTGCACTGTGATGGAGTGAGCCAGTGCAGAGACACGGGTGTAAAAAGCGTGTGGGTTAAATCAGGCCATGCCCCACTGCAAGCTGTGCCTGTGCTGTGCTTCCTTTTGCTGCAGTTCACATGCACTCATGCTTTGCCAGGCAGCAGGGGCAGGCACAGATGCACAGAGCGCACACTTTGACAGTGTGGACAACGTGGACGCACACATGGTTTTTAAATGATAGGCAGAAAAGTGACTACAAGAAAAGTGACCTGGCTTTCCACTCTGCCCCACATGCTCCCATGTCAACCCCGCTCACCCTGTGAGAACAGAGAAGCTTTTCCGCTTGCTGGCCTGCACAGCCCAATCAGCTGGGAAGGAGTGAGCTGGTCATGCTTCTGCAGCCAAGAGAGCCAAGGCTGGCTGCAGAGCCTGGCTTTTTGGTGAGGAGGTGCTGGGCTGAGTCTGTGGGGCTGGTCATAAGGGAACCCATTCAGGCTGCAAAGTGGAGTCAGGTGACTGAAGTTACTGGAGAGAGGATCCTTAATAGGGATTTTACGAGAGATGTTCCTGATGGCAGCTGCACTTTAGTTTAAACTGTGCCTGGTGTTGGGAACGCCCTAGGAGCATAGAGCAGGGACAGCCCAGGCGAAGGCTGGGACTAAAACTTCCTGGTACTGCAAGTGATGCCAACAGCTGGTACCTTTCTGTTGGCTTTCTTTCATCTGTCCATCCATCTATCCCAAAGTGCCAACTATGCATACAAGAGTTGCTTCACCTGCGAGTGAAATGAAGCCACCTGTGGGGTGAGACATGTCAGCAGTTGAACAGCCCACGGCAGCACTCTCGTGCAGTTCAGGTTTAGGGTGGAGCTAGAAGAAGATGATTATATCCAACAGAAAGCACAGGAGATATTGTCAGGGGGCAAAGTGTAATGACCCCTCCTGAAATCTGAGCCCAGCACCAAGCTGACACTCCATGAAGTGGGTTGGAGCCCACAAAAGTTTATGCCCAAGAAATTGGTTTGTTTTTGAGGTGCCAGAGGACTCATTGTTTGTGATGCAAGGCTGTCACAAACGCATCTGCTTCCCCCCAGTCTGCTCGTACAGCATTATGCATTTCGGAGAGTTGGTGGTATTGAAGATATTCCAGAAAAGAGGCTTAATTAGCAGCAGCCTTGCTGAGATATTTATGTGCCTTCCACCATCACACTCTGAATGTAAATGATCAGAAGGGCTGATGTGGAAATAAAATGAAAGAAACATTCCATCAGATGGCCAAGATCTCTGTCACATGGAGAGAGGGATGTGTCACAGGTGGAGATGTGGTACTGGAACAGAATTCTAGGGGGGTTTACGAGTTCTTTGGCCCGGATCCATTCAAGCAAAGTCCAGTGATGCAGGATATGGCATTGGTCATTCTCTAGGTGGGTGCACTCCTGCAAAGCCACAGTGGACAAATGACTCTGGACTTGACTCATTAAATATCCGGTGACCTTTTTGTGGATAGGAGATGGGATGTTAACTGTAAAACAACAGGAATCCTGTGGCACCTTGGGGTATGTCTACACTATGGGCCTAAGTTGACTTAAAGCCCCTTAAGTCAACTTAAGCAAAGCCCAGGCTATATTTAGAAATTATTAAGTCAACTCAAGTGATTGCTTAAGTCTACTTAATAACTCGCACCCTGTCAGTTGATTTAAGCATTTAAGTTGACTTTACAGGGCAGGGCCTGCCCCCTTTCTTGCCCCAGGATATGATCAGGCTCTGGGGCCCCAGTCCAGCCCTGGAGGCCCAATCTGGCTCCTGCCGGGTGGTGAGGAGCTGGGAGCCTGACCTGTTTGCAAGTGGCCAAGGCAGGAACTGGCTGCTAGTCCCTGCTGCCCATGGAGAGGTGATAGGAGCCAGCTCGGACTCCCAGCCTCTCTCTGCAGGCTGCAGGAACAGGCTGTCAGCCCCCACTGCCCGTGGCAAAGGGCTGGGAGCACAGTCTGGCCCCCAGCCCCTCTCTGCAGGCTGTAGGGGCTAGTCTGGTCAATTTCACAGGCTCTGAGCTCCCAGCCCCAGATCTGGCTCCCAGCTGTTGCCAGCAGTGACTGGGGCCAGATCAGCCCCTGGAGCCAGATTGGGCTCTGGGAGCCTGATTGGCATTGGTGGTGGGACAGGGGCAGGATGGCTTGAAGTCGATTTAACAAGGTTGACTTAAAGTCGATCTTGTTAAGTTGATTTCCAAGGAGCACCCTCCCCCCAGTAGACATAGCCTTAAAGACTAACAGGTTTCTTCGGGCATAAGCATTTGGGGGCTCCAATCCACTTTGTCTGATAACGGTAGGTTGGAGCCCACAAGAGCTTATGACCAAAGAAATCTGTTAGTCTTTAAGGTGCTGCAGGAGTCATGTTTCTTTTGCCGTGCACAGAATAATACGGCTACTACCCCTCTGGAGATGTTAACTGTAGCTCCAGGTACATTCCACCTGTCCACCTCACACTTCCTTATGATGATAACTGGATATAGTTTTCTTCTTCACTTCCTGTTTGAAGGTCGGATCACTGCCCTATCCCACCTGACAGTGGTGGGCTGTTCAATGCATTTGTTAGTCAAAAGCGATTGGAAGATTGCTGTGGGAGAACAGAAATGAATTCACTGGTTCTTAATAGAAGAATAACAGCAAAAAGGTCTGGAGGCAGCAGAGTTGAGTATGTGAGCAGATAGACCAGATAACACCTGTGCAGGCAGGAAACAGTTGACGGGTATTAGCATACCTGGCTGCAACATTAAGAGTGTCACATGGGCTTTAGTTGATTGAGTAGCTTGGAGATTGTGGTGATAAAGTTGTTCTTCTATGAGCGCAGCTCACATCATTGTTACTGGTGTCTACGTGCTGCAGCACACAGTAATCCAGAAAGCCCTTTAGCCCTAGCCTGTCAGGTTAGTGTCAGTGGCCAATGCCCCCTCTGCACCATGACTACAGCTTTATATCTGACCCTGACCCTGATCCTCCCAGTTCCTTCTTTCCACCATCAGCGATGGTACTGGAACAGCCTGTCCTTGTGTTTAAGCAAGTGCCTGTCTCTTTATCTAGGTTTGCTATTTTGGCATGATTAAGTATGCTGGGATTTAAACCCTGCACGCCTTGCTGCAAGCCGTTCCCAATTGACAACCCCCATGACAAATGCCTTCCTGTCTGGATGAGTTGCACCTCGTGGAAAAATGTTCCGTATGCAAGTCCTTCAAAAGAAGAACTCGCAAAGACAGGGAGCAGAGGCTCTGGAACCTCATCCAGGATTGGGCAGCACTACCAGCTCTAAGAACGCGCCGGTACCGCATGCCAGATCAGCACCAGAGAAGACCCTGTGCCACTCTCCAGCTATTACTAAAAAGCTATGACTGGCCTCCGACTTGGCACCGCCTTGGTGCCGTGCCGCTTCTCCGCCATCCACTCCACCTCGGGGAAGGGAGTCAGTACCCATCCCCTCAACACCAGAGATGTTCATGGTGGTGAAGTTATTATAAGAGCTGACACCCCTGGCACCAAAGAGAGCAGTGCAGTCCAGAGGTAAAATGGCTCTTTCAGCTGAAGAATGGTCTTCAGCGGTTGGGGTGGCACCGGTCCTGGCACTGTCAACAGCTTCACCGGTATTGGAGGAAACCACCACTGCCCCGGGGCCATAGGAGATTTTGACGGATGGTAATCTGCTGTCTCCCGTGTCAGCATGCAAACCGTTGGTATGCTGCTCAGAGGGATCACAAAGTGCAAGTTCATCCTCAACTTCCTCAGCACTATCTGATGGCAAGCCACGGCACCACAGATGCACATCATCCCTGGTACCGGCTCCTGCCAAAGAGGACCCTGCAGGAAACTGGAGCTGAAAACGATCCCTGAGTTTTCACAGCCGAAGCACCTTGCCCCTTGGCTCCAGAGACAAATGGTGATGAGAACATCCCCTCTACTGACCCAGTTGGCACCGGGGGGAGGGGGAGCTCAGAATAGACCCCAGAGCAGCTCCCAAAGTGAGGGCAGCTCTCGGAAGGCAAGTGGTTGCACCAGGGCTTACTGTGCTTCCACCCCATGATCCTTCCAGCAATGGACCGATGGTTGGCCCAACCACCATGTGGAGGGCAAGCCTGCGTTGTCGTCACTCTTGGTGCCATTGTCTCCTGGAACCCCCAGTTCATCGGATGGCTTGGATGAGGAACCCGACTCCAGCACCACACAGCACCATAGATGGCGAATTCCCTCTTTTTCATCGCTGAACGGAGCTACTTACCAAAGGCCCTTGGCGTACAGGGATGACACTCATGCCCAACAGGACCTCCTTAGGCGCATGGCAGAGAATTTGAACCTAGACCTGGGATTGTCCAAGAGCAGTCCAACCCCCTCTTTGACCTGGGGGAGGCAGCCCCACTTGCTAAAATTTCAGTCCCTCTACATGAAGGGGTATACTCCATTGTAAAGGCACAGTAGCAAAACCCCTTCTCTATTTCTCCGGTGTCCAAGGTTGTGGACCGGAGATACCATCTACCTGTGGATAAATTCTCCTTCCTTTTGAACCACCCTACCCCTGGATCCCTGGTGGTAGATGCAGTCAATGACAGAGAAAGACAGGGCCAGCCAAGCTCTATTCCCAAGAATAAGGAGGCAAAGAAACTCAATCTCTTCAGGAGGAAAGTTTACTCCACCTCAGCCCTCCAGCTCTGCATAGCAAACCACCACGCCCTTATGGGAAGGTATGCCTTCAACATCTTGGGTGTGCTAGAGAGATTTCGGGATGTAATTCCTAGGGAACATGTCAGGGATTTCGAGACATTGGTTGAGGAAAGGGTTCTAGTTGCCCACGACATGCTAATGGCATCGTGGGATGCATCTGACTCTGCTTGTCATAACATGGCTTCTGCAGTGTCTGTGCGCCGAGCGGCCTGGTTACAGGGCTCCAGTTTGTTTCAACAGATGCAGCAAACCATTCAGGACCTTCCTTTCGAGTGTCCAGCCTTGTTTGCTGAATCCACGGACTCTAAGCTGCATGGGATGAAGGACTCTAGGGCCACTCTAAAGTCCCTGGGAAACTAGGCACCTCTTCAAACCCCCGTTACCTCAACAGCAACCTCAGCAGCCTCGGCAACAGAACTAATACACAAGGGTCCTGTCAGAGGACCTACCAACAGTCGCAGCGCCCATATGGGGCCCTAAAGAAGGAAAAGAACTGTTCAAGTAAGGGCTCAAACCCCAATCCTTGGCCCAAACTTCCCACCAAGGAAACAGCAGCTCCCCGTCAGCTGGTCAAAAACAGCATTTATGACAACCAGCCAAAGGACGCCTGCTCCTCCTTTCATCCTCCTCCATTCTGTGCTTGGCTGGCCCACTTTCTACCTTGGTGGGCCAGAATCACCACTGACCATCAGATACTGAGCAGAATATCCAAAGGTTACTCAATCCAATTCAAAACTATACCCCAAGACAGGAACCTGCCCCCTCCTCCGCATCTTGGGAGCTAGACTTTTCTTACAAAAAGAATGTGAAAAACTGCTCTCCATAGGGGCCGTAGAAAAGGTCCCAAAAGGGGGTTCTACTCCAGATACTTCCTAGTTCCCAAGCCAAATGGCGACCTGAGACTCATCCTGGACCTCAGGGCTCTAAACAAGCATCTAAGGAAAATAAAGTTTTGCATGATGTCCCTTTTGCAAATCATTCCTACCCTAGATCTAGGGGATTGGTTTGCGGCCCTCGACCTAAAGGACGCTTATTTTCATATAGCAATTACGCCAAAACACAGAAAGTTCCTCAGATTCATGCTGGGAAGGGAGCACTTCCAGTTCACGTCCCACTCATTTGGGTTCGCCTGAGCTCCCAGAGTGTTTACAAAGTATATGGTGGTATTGGCAGCTTATTTGAGAAGGCGAGGGGTAAAGATCTACCCAAACCTCAACGATTGGCTAATAAAAGGCAAATTCAAACACCAGGTTTGCCACAGTGTCACCTTGGTGAAAAGACTGTGCAGCCGCTTGGGGCTTTGCATAAATCAAGAAACGTCCCTAACTTGCATGATAGAGTTCATTGAGGCCCTACTGGACTCCAAGAAGGACAGAGCTTCTCTACCCCTTTCAAGGGTTCAGTCCACGTGTTCCATCATTTTAGAAATCTAGAGGGCCCCAGTCACCACGGCCAAGTGGTGCCTGCAGCTGTTGAGATACATGGCGGCCTCAACCTCAGTTATCAGTTATCTCACCTGGAGAGCCAGGCAGGGGAAAAAACAACCAGGGCAGGTAGGAGGGGGCAGGTTACCAGCCAGCTGCCTGGCAAGGGCACTTGCCGGGAGCCTGGGAGTGCCGCTGTTCCCCAAGCCACTTGCCCAGCCACGGGGGAGGTGGGGCAAGTGGGGAGACAGGGGGGACCGCGGCTTGGGTAGCCGTGGCATGGGACTGCAGCTCCCGCGGCAAAAGCCTGCTGGGAGCTGTGGTCCCCCCTGACTGCCCCACCACCTCGGTGGGAGCGGTCTGGGGAGCCCTGCTTCTGGCTCTGCCCCCCTGCAAGCTCTGGGGGGCTGCAGCCCCCAGGAGCTGGCGGTGGGGTGAGCCGCGGCAGCTCCCAGCCACCCCGTGGGTGCTGCCTGGTGTGCACCCCTGCACATCCCCTCAGCACCCTGGCCAGGGTGCTGGGGGAGGAAGGTCAAACACGTTATTTCAAAATCATGGTTATTTCAAAATAACGTGACTGAACAGCGTTATTTCAAAACCACTGTTTCGAAATAACAGCTGTTTTGAAAGGAACTGGGTTTAAGCTCTTTTGAAATGACGGCTCTTATTTCGAAACAATGGAGCCCCTCATTTAAGAAAATGTCATGAGGACCAAATCTCTTTTATTTCGAAACAACCAGTGTTATTTAGAAGTAAAAGAGACGTGCGGAAATACCCTTAGACTCTTGCACCTTCCTAGTCCTATCATGGAAGGTAGCATTTCTGGTGGCAATAACTTCACCGAGGTGGGTCTCAGAGCTAAGAGCCCTCTCCTCAGAACCACAATATACAAGTTTTTTTGCAGACAAGGTGCTGTTTTGTCTGCTCCCCGCCTTTCTCCCAAAGGTGGTCTCACCATTCCACCTGAACCAGGACATTTGCCTACCAGTGTTCTTCCCAGACCCTCATGTCATGGAGAACAAGAGAAGGTGGCACACACTAGATGTTAGACAGGTGCTTCCAATGTACGTCGAGCATATGCGCCCATTCCATAAGTCCTCCCAACTCTTTACTGCCATTGCAGAGAGGAAAAGAGGACAACCAGTAACAAAGCAGTGCATTTCCGAATGGATAGTGAACTTTATTAAGGACTGCTGCAAGAGGTTGGGTACACCCCTCCTGGACGAGGTCCAGGCCCACTCAACAAGAGCCCAGGCTTCTTCTACATTTTTCTTGGCGCAGGTCCTGATCCAGGAGATCTGCAGGGCAGGCATGTGGTCGTCTGTGCATACTTTCAGAACACACTAAGCTATTGTCCAACAAGTGAAAGAGGACACTTGGTTGGGCAGAGCCATACTCAATGTGGGTAAGCTGTACCCAATGTTCCCTCTAATTTGTCATAGGCTCTGTGCGCAAAAAAATTCTTTTGTGCAAATTTTCAGAACCAGTGTCCAAATTTGTGCATACTCCAGTGAGTATGGTCAAACTTGTGAGTGTAACGAAGCAAGTGTGTATAATGCAAAAATAATAGCTAAATTTTATTTTGATATGGTGATGGAAATGATTTTATAAATTACAAAACCTTATTTGAAACATGCTACTTGAAACTGCTTTCTGAAAGTGGCATAAAAATATTAGCACTGTTTAATTTTTTGTGCAGGCTTTCTTTTGTTGTGCGCACAGGTTTCAAGAACTGTGTGTGCGTGCACACGCGCACAGCTTAGAGGGAACATAGGCTGTAACTCTGCCCACCATCCTGGGAATGGTTAGCAGTCACCTATAACTGAATGATGTGAGCAGTGCTCGAAGAACGGTGGGTTACTAATGTAACCATCTTTCTTCGAGATGGGCTGCTCACATACATTCAGATCCCTCCACCGTCCCTGCTAACCGAAGTTGGCGAAAAGAAGGGAGTTGGAGGGTCAGGATCGCATGTATAGCCACAGTCACGGTACAGAGGGGGCATTGGCCGCAGGCTCTGACCTGACAGGCTAGGACTAAAAGACTTTCTGGATTACTGTACACTGTGGCACATAGACACCTGTAACTGAATGTGTATGAGCAGCCCATCTCAAAGAAGGACGCTTACATCGGTAACCTACTGTTCCTCTGCAGTGTCACATCATAGTCTGCTCACAGTTGCATGCTAGCCTGAGCTCTGAACTTGGGGGAAGAGAAAAGAATGAGAGCATAGAATCAAATGGATATATAAAGCTGCAGCTTTGCTAAAGCATGTGCACGGAGATTTGCTCAACTGAGAGCACTAGGAGTCTCAATGTATGTTGCCAGTACCAGGTGTCATGCTAGGAAAACGCAATACCGTCTGCAAAGCGAGTAAAAGCAAAGGAAACATTCAGCTGACTACTGCTGGGGTATAACTCAGTGACTTTGCTTAGATTAGAATATGTGCTAGGTAGTTAACCTATCTGCCACACCCCATTAGCTGGTCAGCTCTTAGAGGCAGGGACAGGTCAGCCTCTGTGGTTTTACAGCACCGAGCACCTTGGCAGCACACTGAGTCCATAATGCAATATAGTTAATAAATAATCAGAGACAGGAAGAGCAGAGCTTGATTGAACTGTTATTCTGGTTGCTGGGAGGGGTGGTGGTTACAGCTCTGTAGGAGGCATTTTCCTCCTGGGACCAGCCCTGGCTCAGTGGCCCATTGTGATGCCAGAGGTCTCAGTGTAGCCAGAGATGGCATCTAATGAGGCACATGTCACAAGTCCTGTGCACGCCTGCTCAGCAAAGATCCCCCAGCACTTTGACAAAGGGTGGCCTGGGAGCCTCATTGTTCTAGCCAAACTCCAAACAGGCTGGGTAGCTGATTCGGCTTTCCCCAGATTCCCAAAAGCTTCCACAGGAAGTAGGTTTTGCCCCAGATCCTCACAGAAACCTTGATTCCTAACTCACTTTGAAATCAGTGAGAGTTCAGTGCCTAAATCCCCTTGATGAATTGGGCCTTCTCTTTCTGACTTAAGCTGTGGTGCAGAGTTTACTGTGGGTTGCTAAACAGTTGCCTCTTTCCAGCTCAGTGTCAGTTAGTGTCATGATTTGTATTTACCTAGCATCTGGGAGCCCAGAACACAAAGTCCTTGCCCCAGGGAGCTGACAATTTTGGCTGCATGTCAGTGGCCAATGAAGAGTCTCCTGCAAGCTAAACAAACAAGGAGTCCTGTGGTACTTAAGGACTAACAAAATTTATTCATTGCGTGAGCTTTTGTGGGAGGAAATCACGCTTCATCAGACACTCAGGATGGGGAGCTTAGCTAGTTAGTGATAAATCTGTGAGATGCAGCACTTGACCTGTAAACCTGTGTAGTAAAAGGGATGAAGTTAATCTGATGTAGCTGGATCATCACAGTTTTGCACATAGACCAGGCCTCAGTGATCTTCAGATGACAGCACCATGTACATGGCTGTTAGTGTCAAGGCTGGGCTGAGGTTTCAGATGTGCTCAGTGAAGGGCACTGAGGTGGATCAGGTGCAGGTGCACGGACTCAGTATTTGTATCTAAATGGGTTGTCCAGATCCTGTAACATTTCATATGGTACTAAAGAAGCAGCATCACTGGCTGGCAGATTCTTGGACCTCTCTTCAAGCCCCTATTATCATCCGTGGTTGCTGCTGTAGGTATCTAATGGTCTGAATGTGGAAAACTATTGTCATCCTCATGAGGTGTTCTGACTCCATAGGGAATGATTTTGGGTTCTGCTATCTCCCTCTTGTGCTGCTGGAAATCAAGAGGCACAGCTTCTCGGCCTCCCCTCTGCTGGCAAGTTGGGACGGCCCTGCCTCTGGTTCTCAAGGCCACTGCTGCTTCAGGATAGGCATGGCTTGGGCTGAAATGGGAAAACGTCAGTGCAAACAAGTGTGTGTTGCTAACATTTATACCATGCTGGTACCTCTGATCCCTGGGCCATGGTCTTTGTCTGTACTTCAGATAGAAAGGAGCAGAGGAGTCTGCAGGAGGGCTTGTAAAGGGTTAGATGCATTAAGCAAAGAAGAGGTTTTATAAATAAATAGTAACTAATGTTAAAATCCCACCAAAGACAGGGCCTGTTGCAGTTTTAACACATTAGCTGGTCTAGGTTTCCATTTCACTGGGTTAGTGCCCTGTTAGTGCCTGTCTAAATGGTGTGAGAGATCAAAGCCAGCAGGCAGTCTGAGAGTAGACCTATTGGCTTTCCAGGATGTGGGCAGGCACAAGCCCGCCCGCTGCTAAAACCCCTCCCTCAGCCCAAGGGGAGGTGGCACTGGACCGAGAACCAAATGAGTATGGGGGACAACTAAAAAGAAAACAGGGATGGGTGTGAGGTCAAAGGTTCAAAATTAGGAATTCCGAGGGGGTCACCAAGCAGAGAATCTCAGACAGCACCCACTGCTCCAGAAAGATGTCAAGGGAGCCAGTGGACGCCGCCCAGAGGAACTCTGCCCAGACACATGAACAAACAAGGGACCGGAAATAATGCCCCACAGTCACAGAGACCCCCCTCAGCCAACCTTCTCTCCCTCATCTTATAGATGGTGGTTTTAGCGAGAGCTAAGAGGAGGTTGACGAGGAGGTCTTGCGACTTTGTGAGGCCATGAATGGGGAGTGCATATATAAAGAAGTGAGGGGAGAAGTGCAGCCAGAACCTCAGCAGGAGATTCTGGAGTAGCCAGAAAAGGGGCTGCAACCTGGTGCACTCCAGGTGTGCATGCGCCAGGGTCTCCCTCACACTGCAAAAAGGACAGACGTCGGGGTATTGGGTAAACCACACCAAGTACACCCATGCTGCTGGCTCCGTGAAGGAGCCACCAACTGATGTCCCCTGTGGGCTGTGGGGTTAAGGTGGAATAGAGGCTGGCCCACCAGGTGTCCTTGCCTTCCATGGGTGGCATCAGGTCCCGCCATTTAGAGTCTGGATGGGACGTGAGGGCAAGAAAATGGATGGTGTGAAGCACAAGCATGTACAGAGAGTCCCGAGGTGCGGTTCGGAAGGGGACCAGCTGCAAGTCTAGCAGCCGGCTGGGTGCATGGGGCTCGCGGGGCTGGGGCCTGACCAAAAGCTCCAGAGGGCCACGATTGAGGTGGGGGCGGGGAGTACCCTCTCGCAGAACCTGCTGGAGGTGCATCTAAGCAGTGGGGGGCAAGGCTGCTTTCACCTCCTGGAGTAGGCGACGAGGGGTGCGAAGGGCAGAGAGCCCCATGCATTGAGCCAGGGGAAGGGGATCCACCCAGTCCCCCCAGGCATAGTCCAGGAGGTCTCCGATCCTAGTGATGCCTACCAGAGCCAACCTCCGCTGCACGGAGGGGGCCTCCACCACCTGCACACGGAGATGGGGGCTGTGTAGTAGGGGCTCCGTAAGAAGGTCCGGGGGGGGCCCCCCCCCCCCCGTGGGCACAATGGTCCTGGAGGCTGCAACAAGCCTGCAGGTCCGGAGGAGGTCCTGGTAGAAGGCCAGCACATCAGAGAGGACTCACAAAAGCACCCTCGGATGGAGGCAAAAAGGCTGCACTTCATAGGGCCCCTGGGCTGGGACCTGGAGTAGAGGGTGGGCCTGGATCCCAACCCCTCTCTCCCCTCCGTGGAGTTAGTGCAGGTGCCCCATAGGGGTAGGACTCAGGCATTTGGGGTCTGCCCTGACCCACTTCCACTAAAGAAAAGCACAAGACTTTCAAATGAGACTTTCAAATGGAGACTTTCAAATGAGTTACTAATCCTGTTTTCACTGAAGACCTTTTTTTCTTGGTAAAGCAAGTCTTAGAGGTTAGCCTGCTGTAAACACACGTGTTCTGGAGGCTGAGCTGTGTGTCTTAGGTTTCTAGATCAGGGTGGGGTAATGTATGGGGCAATACTGGGTTGATGTGTGGGGTGACACTGTGACCTGATGTCCTGATTTTATAAGGACAGCCCTAATATTTGGGGCTTTGTATTATATAGGTGCTTGTCACCCCTCTATCCTGGCTGGATTTTTCACACTTGCCATTTGATCACCTTATGCAACAACAGCAGTACCCACAATGTGCGGAGGGAGGATACTCTGGGTTTACTGAATGCTGCCTTCTGCATCCTGTGCAGGCAAAGCTGTACAGCTTATTGATCAGTTACAAACTGTTTATCACCAGCATCATTTACAGCTCTCTGGCCACCTATCAGAGATTTGCCAGCATAGCTATGTCTGTTTGGGGGGAAGTAACCGAAAACAAGCTTCAGGCCAGGTCCATGCTGCCCAGTGTTCTTGGAGCAAGGTGTAAATCCCTCAGCTGACAGTTAGCAAAAGCCCTAGTGAAGCTCGGCTGTGCCCATGGAAGAGTGAAGTGATTGAGGGAGGCAGTGTTCCTGTACCAAGAGAAAAACTTCCCTTAGCATAAGCTGCAAGAGGGCAGGCAAAGCACTTTAGTGGAGACCCTAGGACCAGCTAACCCATTTATAACCCCCGTCTTTATGCTCTGTGCTAGGCTGTGTTCATAAAGGTGTTCATGGAGAAGTCTGCTAAACACCTTTCGTTTTCCTAGTCTAGGCAGGGCCTTGGAAAGCCAGGCTCCATGTCTCCAAGAAATCCTTTGAATCTATTCTAGAGTAAAAATAGCTTAATGTTTTGGAAGGAATGTTACCTGGTGTTGTTATAATCTGCTGCTGCATTAAGTCCTGCAGATGCAAAGAGCTGGTGAACCAAATGGAAGATTTTATAGGTTGTATTGTCAAGTCACAGTGCCTGATTCATCTCCCTTATAATAAAGTGGTGAGAGTTTCCTGTGGAATGGCTCTGGTGCCTGTGAGTTAGCACTGGAAGGGGCCATCTCATGTCCCCTCCCCTGTCAGTCGGTGTCGCTCCCTGTAGTATACTTCTTCATACTCAGGCTGCATTTTCATTGTGCACTTTCCCCCTGGCACCACCCTACACAGTGTCTGTTCCTTTTGGGGCTTTTCTGCCTTCAAGCACTTGTAGACCCAGCTGATTTCTGGAGCAGTGTTTGTTCAGTCAGAACAGAGGCAAGCATATTGAGGGAATGGCTGGGAGAGTAGCTGGCTTCATTGCCCTTCCATCCTTCCTGGAACAGTAGACAGATTGTCTGGAGGTGCCACCTAGTTACTGCTTGTAAGATAGGATCCTGAATGTCACGGATATGGGATGTGAGCAATCCTTCAGGAGCAAAAACAGGAGAGCACGGTATGAGGCTGGAGCCCAAGATCAGAGCCAGGCTACCTGACCATGAGGCAAGGGAGGGGAAAGGCTGGGAAAAAGCCAGTATAGGAGCTATTGCAGCCGGGGACAAATTTTGAGCAGACGCTTGGCTTAAGAGCTGGTCTGCTGAGTCATCCATTCAACAGGCCATGTAGCCAGCCAGGCAACCCGTTACAGGCCAGCTCTGTTCCTTAAGCTGCCTGGAGACCAGTCTGCCAGAGGCCCTGTGTCCTGACCCAGGCATAGGATATCTTGGAGCTGGCCTGGCATGTGGCTTAGCTAGACTTAAAAGTAGATGCAGGGCAAGTTCCAGGTCCCCTGACTGCTAACCGAGGCTGTAAGCCAGCGGTACTCAAATGGCGGCCCGCGGTCCACAATCCGGACCGCAAAGACGTTTCTGGTGGACCGCCATAGTGGCCTGCCCTATTTGCATGTAAAAGCTGAACGTGAAGCAATGTTCCCTCTAAGGCTGTTTGAGTACCCCTGCTCTAAGGGCAGCTGAGCAACTCCTGTTGCTCGCTGCGCTCCCCCCCACGGAGCCTGCAGCGCAGCCGCCCCCCTGCTCCTGGCATCACCGCCGCCGCCCCGCTCCCAGCATCGCCGCCGCCCCGCTCCCAGCATCGCCGCCGCTGCCGCCGCCCCGCTCCTAGCATGGCCGCCGCCCCCCAACTCCCAGCATCGCTGCCGCCGCTCCCCCCCACTCCTGGCATCGCCACCGCCCCCCAACTCCCAGCATCGCTGCCACCGCCGCCCCCCAACTCCCAGCATCACCGCCGCCCCCCCACTCCTGGCATCACCGCCGCCGCCCCGCTCCCAGCATCGCTGCCGCTGCCGCCGCCCCGCTCCTGCCATGGCCGCCGCCCCCCAACTCCCAGCATCACTGCCGCAGCTGGCCCCCCC
>ML682310.1:5988417-6006156 GCA_007922195.1 Podocnemis expansa
ACTATGGCGGTCCACCAGAAACGTCTTTGCGGTCCGGATTGTGGACCACGGGCCGCCATTTGAGTACCCCTGGCTTAAGGTGAAAGAATGTCGTGTTTCGCTGCATTCCTCTGTTTTTAGGGTCTCCAGAAAGCTGTCCATTAAAAATAGGAGCCCTGGAATGGCATTCCGGTGTATTCCACCTTACTTTAACCCCTATCAGTCTCCAGGGCTGTCCCTAGGAAGGAGGGGGCCCAGGGCAAATCAGTTTGTGTGGGGCGCCCCCATTTTAAACTTTGCACAATGTTCCCTCTAAGCCAGTGGTTCCCAACCTTTTCTCTGCTGTGGCACACCTTGATACCTTCAAAATTTTCAAGGCACACCACCATTAAAAAACTCATGAATATTCAAATTAACTTAAATTACTTATGAATATTCATGAATAGGGTAGGGAATACCCAAGGCCCTTGGGGAAGCATTGGAGGCAGGTTGGGATTGTGGAGCAAACCCATCGGGTGGTATTTTGGCTACATTGATTAGCAGTGAGACGTTCCAGAGGGTAGCTGTGTTAGTTTGTTCCAATAAAACCAGAACAAAAAAGCAGTTACAAATTTATTTATTACATAAACTTTTGTGGATGTAATTCCATTTCCTCAGACACATGAAATGGAAAATGTGGCTGTTAGCTGCAAATATATACGTACAGAGAAGAGTGGGTTACAAGGTAAATTAAAACATACAGAGGGATCTTACAGAACACCTTTGTTTTGGTTTTAATGATCAGCAGAGATTAGCTAACAAGAGTGGGATATCTTTAGGTTTCAGAGTCAATGGCCATTTGGGATGAATGGGCAGTTTTCACGTCTTAGGCCGACAGTGTCACGCTCTGTGCAGACTCAGGAGCACAGCACCACTCTGCTTCCAATTATAAGTATTTTTCAGAACCACAAAGGCCAGAAAAGGTTTGTTTTTTTAAAAAAAATATGAAAATTTGAGATTCTGGAGTGTGAATTCTGCAGTGCTGGTTTCCCAGAGTCCCTGGGGCCCTTCTTCTTGTGTTCATTGTAGTCACATTTGTAAAGACAGAAGGTGTGTTGAGGAATGTACGGGTGGAATTGCAGGGGATGCCGTTCAGGAGTGAGGCACATGTCAATACCTCAGGACCAAGCTAACAGAGAGGGCTGAAGCCCAGACTGAGGTAGCTTTCTACGGCTGTATTTGGGCAGCCCCAGCAGGGCATGCAAGGGGTGCTGAGGTCATCCACAGGAGTTTTAGGTAATCTGCATATAGGGAAGCTCTAGCCCAGCAGCTGTCCACAGTGGACAACACAAGGCTCTGTCACACAGGCTTACATACCTGACCCTTGGAGGGAAAGCCAGTGATGGTTTGATGACATTGACTGTGATTTCCTGGGGTTCCTCAAAGCATCAGGAAGCCATTGCTGACACCTGGTACTGGCAGCTAGCTATTGCTGTTGTCATTTCTCAGGGCTGGTTGGAGAGGGGCCCACAGAACTGCCATGTTGCTGCCTTGATCAGCTGAGAAATGATCTGCCTCTGCTCCAGCTGTTGTATTGTGGGCTGGGAGCTTCCTCTGAAGGATCTGTTCACCTACATAACTACTGTGCAAACCTTGCTCTTACTGATTTTTTGACACCTGTTTGTGCAGTGTTGCATGGCACTGCTGGCCCTCCAGTGGCCTTTGGGGGAGGAACCCATGAATCCTGCCACAGGGAGGACTCTGCCATGGGCAACTTTGCTTCAACCCAATGGGCAGCTGCTTTGTCCTCTGCCATCTAGCATCTGGTGAGTGTGGCGGGAAGCCGTGGCTGGTCTGGCCTGGCATCCTGCTGTAATAGATAGTGGCCCACCAGGAGACAATCTGGCCTGGGCCAAGAAAACTCAATGGCTTAGATTTGTTTGTATCTGTGGTCACCTTGGCCTTTGCAGCCTCCTCCCCCATCTCAGACAGGCAGATGGTGCCAGGTTTTGGTGCCAGGAGAGAGATCAAGGATGCAAGGCTGTTGTGTGGCACTGCTCTCCAGGCCTACATGTGCTTGGCACCTGGGACAGTTGCTGATGGGAGTGCAAGAGGAGAAGCTATTGGAGAGCAGGGGATGAAAGTGACCAAAGTCACTTATCAGGAGAAACTTCCTCATGGCCAGAGTCATGATGTGGAAGTGGGGAAAGCCCAATTATTTCAGCATAGACTGGGCTGGAGAACAGTGTGCACTGAGATGCCTCCAGTCAGCTGAATGTGTGTTTGCAGGAAGGAGGAACCAGATGAGATACAAGTCAGCAGGTTTGCTTCTAGTGTGATCTCCATGCTGCAGCCAGCTGAAGTGGGAATCATAGTCATACATGGTCTTCACTTGGGCAGAGGGATGCTGTCCCTGGTTGATTTTGCCCTGGGTTGTGTGCTGCCTTGTTCAGATCCGTCTATGTTTAATTTGACTGTGGCTTCTTGTTTAATTTTCAGATCCTCCTTGACCTGCCCTCACTGTCTAAAGCAGAGCAACACCTTTGACCCGTTCATGTGTGTCTCCTTACCCATTCCCTTGCGCCAGACCAGGTATGTGAATGTGAGACCACTCCCTCTGCTCTGCACTTGCATGTGAATCATCTCCTGGGAATCATCATCTGTCCACACTCAGTGCTTCTCTTCCTCACCACGCTCCCTGACTCCCCGTAGGATGAAGGCTCTTGCTTGCCTGTGAGCGCATCCAGTGCTCTGTGTCATGTCAGCCATGTCCTACTTGCCTGACTCCAGCAGGTTGCAGAGGGTGGAGCTGCTCACCTGGAAAGGATTTAGCCTCCTGAAGGGGAAGGAAGCTTGGGGCAGGTGTCAGGGCTTTGTCTTTGGAGATGAGGTTCTAGTCACATTGCATGGACCCACCCAGTTCAGTCACTGTTGGGACAGGCACAGGAGGCACCATGCTGCTTGCCTGCATAATGACGTCAAACTGGCATAATGGGATGGTGGGACTTGTGGAGGATGGGCAGAGCTGTGTGTGTGTGTGAGCCCATGCCTGAGTTATGAGGGGGCTGCAGGTAAGACTGAGTGTGGGAATGGGGCTTCAGACTGTAGGTGTTAGCTGATAAAACACCCCAACGTATTTGGTGTTTATCCAGTGAACACCGGAAGAGGTTACTGGCAGCGGGTTACATGCTCTGCCAAGGGTGACTGTGGAACAGTGTTCCCTCTTAAGAGCCTTAGGCAGCTAAGCAACTCATGTTGCTCGCTGTGCCCCTGCCGGCCCCCTCTCTCAATCCCACTCCCCTGGTAACCCCCTAGCATGCCCATCCCCTCCCTGCAATCCTACCCTGCTGCTGAAGTGGCATGGCCCAGCCACAGCTCCTGGGGCCAGAGAAGCACTAACGGAGCATGCTCAGACATTCTGGGCATGCTCCTTTAGAGCTTCTCTGGGTGGGAGTTTTAAGAACTCCCTACTCCAGAGGAGCTCTGAGCCAGGACTCTGGCCGCTGGCCCTGCGCGGCCGGCAGCCTTCCCTGCGCTGGGCAGCTGCGGTGGGCTGCGCGCCTGTACAGCTTACAGTGAACATTGCTGTGGAAGAGCATTAAAGTACTGAATATTGATTAGTGCCCCCAGACCCTGTTACTGCACACTAACAGCTCTCTAGTGTGCTTTAGAACAGTACCATTTCAAACAATCCTATATTAATGACCACCAAGGAATGTGCACCAAGAGACTCACAATACAGCATGTAAAAAGGGGAACATTACCAAAGGATGCTTAGTATATCCCATTGAAATGGAATGTTACCAGGAGACACTCAGTTCAGCCCTTACAAAAGGAACATTATCAAGAGACGCTAGGCACGGCCCATACAAACAATGTTACCAGGAGATGCTCAGTGCAGCCCTTAAAAGCGCCTGATGAAGTGAGATTTTCTCCCACGAAAGCTCATGCAATAAATAGATTTTTTAGTCTTTAAGTGCCACGGGACTCCTCATTTGTTTTACAAAAGGAACATTAGCAGGAGATGCTCAGTATGGCCCATACAAAGGGAACCCCCCACCCCGCATTCCCTGATTTTTCGACAACAGCACAAAACTCAAAATTTGCTAAGACACACCCCCCCCATGCATGAATCCTGAAATCAGAGCCCTCTATGCAGACAGAGGAGGATCTGCAGTTGTCATTCTGGCCCTGTATTAGCCAGCAATGGATGCCGCAGTCTGTATCAGAGAGTTGCTGTTACGTAGGGGTCAGCCCATTATTTTCATAGGGCGGCTTCTGATGCAGAAGTTCCATCTCCAGCAACTTCTGCAGTATTGCTAGAGAATCAACTGGTTGCTCTCTGGCAGAGTGTGATTAAAAAGATGCAAACCTGCAAAGACAGAAAGGAAAGAAAATGAGAATTTTTATTTCTACTGGTGAGAACAAAACAGCCATTTTCTTACCAGTCAAATCCTACTTTCCATTCTGAACTAGCAGTTGCATTCAACTTACCAACTGCACCCATGCTGCCTGATTAGAACACAGATTGCAGGCTCCTCCGAGACCATTGTGCAGACCCCAGATCTTAGAGACGAGAGCTATGGCTGTGCACTTGAGAGGATTTTCACACTTTGGAATCAATAATGAATGCAGAGTTTGGGACAATGTCAGCACTGAGCTGATCAGCATGGCTGGTTATGGGTCCCACTGCAGGAAACTGTTTGACAAGCATTTGCACTGAGCTAGCTCTCAGTCTCAGGTGCATCTGCAACTTTAATGTGTGATTAGTCACAAAGCCAAAAGCAGGAGGAAAACCTTTTTCCTGTGTGCCAGAGGTCAGGTTTGCTGAGTTTCCTGAACTTAACATGACTCCTGTTCCCAGCAGCTGTGCAAAGCCCTTACAGCTGGTAGCTGCTGATTTGTCTCTGTGTTTGTACAGCATCTCACACAACAGGGTCTGTAGGCCATGCTTGCAGCACCTGGTGCCCCTGCAGGCCAGTCCAGGGCAGCAATACTGTGCCACATCAATAAACCTGCCACTCAGCCCTGATCCAGGGACTTTTGTGGGGGTGATGGTGGAAGAGGCAGAAGGAAATTGAGCCAGTTAGAATTCCAAATCAGAGCCAAACTCTGGGCTGCCAGAATTGGAGTACTCACCTTTGTGTTTATAGAGGGGGATCATTGGAGCTGAGTTCTGCTAACAGCAGGGAGAATTCACTGGGAGCATTAGCATACTCCTGGAGAAAGGGGCCACAGGCAGTTGTAATGTGGTCCTTGGTTCTCCTCTTGCTGTACCAGGTGCAAATGACTTTTCCCTTCTCAGAGTTCTGCAGTGCTGGCTGGTGTATGTGTTTGAGAACATATGTGTAGACAGGTCTCCCCTGTCTGTGTAGGGCATTGAGTAGTATCTAGCTCTGCAGGGGAGAAGGGGCCACAGGGGTTTCCTGATGAGCTTGTGTGGATGCGTAGCTTTGCTCATGACTGGCTCCTCAGTGCCTGGCCCTACCTCTGCCAGCGTGGGATGTGCCATAGGATGGTAGACCAATGTGGGGTGCACTGTAGGGCTGAAGGACCAGGGGACAGAGGCCTGGAGCAGGTTGTTCAGGTCTGTCCCAGTTGTATGCAGACAGCAGTGCAGCACTAGTGCATGTGGGATGCACTCAGTTGCTGGATGGGTTGCCGGGAGACTTAACAGTCATCTGGGGTTATTTGTCTCCTTCTTTCATAAGAGCAGCCTTTGAGGTGCCGTCAGAGGCTCAAGCACTGTAAGATCAGAGAGGCGGTTACAGCTACCCTTGGCAATGAATTCCTGTGGTCAAACTCCCACCTCACTCCCTCTGTTAAAAATGAGGCCTGGTTTCTGATTAAATTGGAAGCACTGCCAACCCCAGAAAGCTCCAAGTCATGAGTTAGCCCCGCAAAAGTCATGAAAAAGGCTTCAAAACCTTGCATTGTGGTATCCCTCTACGCCCTCCCCCCCCCGTGATGTCACCAGACAGACATGTGAAGAATACCCTGCTAAGTGCACCTTTGGCAGTTCTTGTTGCTGATGATTTAAGGTCTCCTTCGAGCGCTGCTCACATAATTCAGTTACAGGTGGCTACATGCCGCAATGCACGGTAGCTTGGAAAGTCTTCAGCGTTAGCCTGTCAGGTCAGGGTGCATGGCCAACGCCCCCTCCATGCCACGACCGTGGCTATATAAGTGACCATGATCCTGACCCTCCCAGTTCCTTTTTTCGCCATCAGTGTCGGTTTGGATCAGCGTTATCTTCCTAAACGCAAGCACCTGTCTTTCGCGCGAAATTTAAAATGTCAGATTTCAAGCCATGCTTTGGATTCTGCAAGACTTTTCCGATGGATGACCCACACGAGAAATGTTTTGCTTGCCTGGTTGAGTCCCACCTCGCGGTGGAGTGCTCCCTTTGCCGATCCTTCAAGCGAAGGACTCAGCTGGAAGGAGAGTGCCGCCTCCTCTCGATTTCAGGGAGTGGAGCCGCAACCCCCGAGACCAGCCAAGCCACTAGTGCTCCGCCAGACCCTCAATTGGCCCAGGCTCAAGATCCCCACCAGTCATTGGTGCCAGGCACCGGTTAGCCTCTCAGCCACCCTGAGAAGGGCACCTGCGCAGGCAACCCCGAAGACCCGTAAAGGGTACCGAAACCCAGCTTTGGTGCAGAAGATGAAGAAGTGGACCAAAGCAGCGCTGTCCTCTTCGGCAGTGCTGGGCCCGGTACTGCTCCCTATAGTACTGCCAACAAGCCCGGTACTACCATCAAGGCCGGTACCGTGGGATCCGGCACTGTCAGCAGTACCACCACTTCCAGTGCCATCACTTCCGGTACCGTCAGACCCGGCACCGACAACTGCAACCATGACACCGACAACCGCAACCGTCACACAGCTCTACGCCCTTCTCCAACCCAGTACCATCAACTAGCCTGACACTGGGTCCAACAGCTGCACCTCCGAGCCCTCCTCCGCTACCTCAGTCAGGCATAGAGGAGCAAGAAACCCCGCTCCATCGCTACTCCAAGGAGCTCTCGGTACCGGACTCCTGGACGTCGAGGGGGAGGTCTTCCAGATTGTCCTCTGAACACCAGTTCCTTCCCTCTGAGGAGGAGTGTCCAAGAAAGCGGCTTCGAAAGAGCTCTATATCACCGAGCTCAAGGAGACTACGACCACCGGGAGAAGTCTCTGTTCCCCCATGACTCCTACGCGCTAGCGAGGTCGCCACACAGCGAATGGACCCTCGACTGGTTGAACATGACAACAGATGATGTGTCCTCCCGTTACACTCAGTCACCATTACTAGAGTCCTCGGACTTCTCTGATGACGAACCTGACCCTGATTCTACATAACATAGCAGATCCAGGGCCCAATCCTCCTTGTCACCTGATGAGCACCTAATTGACATGTCCACCGACTGTGAGGGAGATCCCCCCTTCGAGCGGGACCTCCTCCGCCACATGGCGGCAAACCTAAAGCTGAAGCTGGGGATGATCCAAGAGGAAGATGACTCCCTCTTCGACGCGTGCCATAGAGCCCCTCCAGCTAAGGTTGCGATCCCCTTGCATTCTAGGGTATTTCGCATTGTCCAAGAACACTGGCAAACACCTTCCTCAACCCCGCCAGTGTCCAAAGTGGCAAATAAGAAATATTCTGTCTACCCAGAAGGATTCTCCTTCCTGTTCCATCACCCCACCCCAGGATCCCTGGTGGTCAATGCGGTAAACCAAAGGGAGAGGCAGGGCCAGCCAAGCTACATGTCCAAGAATAGAGAGGCGAAGAAGCTTAACCTTCTGGGCAGGAAGGTTTACTCCTCCCCTGCCCTCTAGCTGCGTATCTCCAACCACTCAGTCCTAATGACTCACTACATCTTCAACTTGTGGGAGGCCATGCGAAACCTTCGCACTGCCATCTCCGAGGAGCACCTGAGAGACTTTGAGGCAATGCTGGACAAAGGAGAAAGGGCAGCCAGGGATGCACTAGCAGTAACCTGGGACAGAGTGGATACGGTGGCCCACACGATGGCATCCGCAGTCGTCATGCGCCGGTCAGTCTGTCTCCAAAGCTCCAGCCTCTCCATGCAGATGCAGCAGATTATTCAGGACCTCCCCTTTGAAGGCCCTGACCTCTTTGCATCTTCCACAGACGTGAAGCTGCATGGTATGAAGGACTCAAGGGCCACGCTCCAATCCCTCGGAATATACACTCCACAACCCATTAGGCACTCCTCGAGGCCGAAGCAGCAGCTGCAACTGCAGACTCAGTTTCCGAGATCTTTGCAGTTCCCCCAACATCATCTTGAGGACCTGGACAAAGACAAAGCCGATCGGGTAAAGGGGGGTAGCTCAACGCCTCGCAGTCTGGACGGTGTGGACCGGGATCGGACAGCTCATCGGGCCGTAAGCAGCATTTTTGACGGTCCCCTAGAGGGCAGCTCTCCAGAGCCCCTGTTCTTCCCCCACCACCTCCTCCAGTTTGCCCCACAGTAGACCCGTGTGACATCAGACCAGTTGGTTCTCGACATAGTGGCATGAGGATACCGCATCCAGTTCCTCTCAATCCCTCGGGACAGAAAATCACCCGCTTATATAGTATCACACAATCTGGAACTGCTGGGCAGCCTCGAGGTCAAAATCCAAAAACTACTCTCCCTTGGGGCCATAGAAAAGGTTTCCAAACGGGAGTGCGGCAAAGGGTTCTACTCCTGCTACTTCCTGGTTCCCAAACCCAACGGGGACCTGCGGCCTATTCTAGACCTCAGGGCACTCAACAAGCACATAAAGAAAATAGAATTCTGCATGGTTTCCCTGCCCAGATTGTTCACTCCCTGTCCCCAGGAGACTGGTTCGCAGCCCTTGACCTAATGGATGCTTGCTTTCCCATAGCCATCCGACCCCAACAGAGATGTTTCTCAGGTTCGTGGTGGCACAAAACCACTACGAGTTCACCACCCTCCCCTTCGGGTTATTGCTAACTCCCAGGGTGTTCACAAACTGCGTGGCACCAGTTGCAGCGTTTCTACGCAGGAAGAGTGTAAGAATCTACCCCTACCTTGACGACTGGTTCATAGTGGGCAAGTCAAGTCGACAGGTACAAAACGATGTCGACCTGGTAATGAACCTGTGCGAGTTCCTGGGTTTCCGCATAAACTTAGAGAAGTCCAAGCTTTGCCCCACTCAGGACACAAGAGTTCATCAGGGCATGTTTAAATGCTCAACAGGGCACCGCGTCCTTGCCCCTGTCTAGATTTCAGTCCATTTGCACCATTATCACGGAACTGCAAGCGCCAGGGTTGACCACAGCGCACCGGTGCATGCAGCTCTTAGGACACATGGTGGCTGCCACCTCGGTAATCTGAACAGCTCGCCTGCGGATGTGACCTTTCCAACTCTGGTTTGCCACGAGGTTCCGGCCAGAGAGGGACGGTCTGGACAAGGTACTGTCAGTTCCCCAATATGTCCTGGAGTCCCTCCAAATCTGGAAGGATCCCAGCTTCACGATGGGAGGTATCCCATTCAGGGAGTCCAAGCCCTCAGTAACCCTGATAACGGATGCTTCAGACTCAGGTTGGGGAGCCCACCTGTCCGGGGGCCTTTCCATGCAGGGTTTTTGGAACCCTGAGGGCAGACTCCTCCACATAAATGTGAAGGAGCTCCTGGCTATCAGGTTGGCCTGCATGACCTTCCTCAACCAGATTCACGACAGGATGGTCCAGGTCCTCACAGGCAATAAAGTGGCCGTGTTTTATACGAACCAGCGGGGGGAGGGTCTGCTCCTCGGCTCTACGCAAGGGGGCGACGAAGCTTTGGCAATTAGCGATTGATCGTCACTTCACGCCGACTGCCTCCCACTTGCCCGGGGTAGACAATGGCCTAGCGGACTCACTCAGCAGGAAACCCATTGCGAATCACAAATGGTCCCTCCACAACAAGGTATTTTCCCTGTTGATAAACAGATGGGGAACCCCACAGGTGGACCTGTTCGCCACAGAGCAAAATCACAAATGTCCCCAATTCTGCTCCCTTTGAAGTCGGAAGGAGGGTTCTGTCAGCGATGCCTTCCTCCCTAGTTAGTCAGGGGCCCTAATGTATGCCTTCACACCAATCCCCCTGATCCACAGGGTGCTATTGAAGGTTTTCACGGATGGGGCACACATTATTTTGACAGCCCTGGATTGGCCCAGACAACACTGGTTTCCACTCCTACAGGACATGTTCGTGAGGACCCTGCTCCGCCTCCTACGGTGGGCGGACCTCCTAACACAGGACTCGGGCCTCCTTCGGCACCTAAACCCGGGCCTCCTGCACCTGACAGCCTGGATGCTCTCTGGCTGAGTGGGCAAGAGAAGTGCTGCTCGGATAGGGTTAAGAAGGTCTTGGTTGGTAGCAGGAGACCCTCCACGAGGTCGACTTACATGGCAAAATGGAACCATTTTTACACTTGGTGCCACGACAAAGACAGACCCTACCTCCACACCAATTCAGGCAACTTTAGACTACCTTCTTGATTTAAGAGAGAAAGACCTATCCTTGTCCTCTTGGTGGCAATTTTGGCCTTTCACCAAAGAGTAGATGGGGCCCCAGTCTTTTCACACCCCATCTCTCATAGGTTCCTGAAGGGGGTGGAAAAGCTTTTTCCACACCCTCATAAACCCACCCCTCAGTGGGATTTGAACGTTATGCTACGGGCTCTAACAGAGCCACCCTATGAACCCTTGGACTCAGCCATTTTGCTCATACTGTCCTGGAAGATGGCTTTCCTGGTAGTGATCACCTTGGCTAGAAGGGTCTCAGAGTTATGAGCCCTGTCCTCTGAACCCCCATATATGGTTTTCTTCCCGGACAAGGTGGTCCTTCATCACCACCCCTCCTTCTTGCCCAAGGTTGCCACCCCTTCCACATGGATCAGGAAATTTGCCTGCCGGTTTTCTATCCCAACCCTCAGGCGACAGAAAACCAGAGACAGTGGCACACCCTGGTTGTGAGTAGACCGCTCCTAACCTATACTGTGCGCACGCGATCTTTCCACAAGACCTCCCAATTGTTTGTGATGGTCGCTGAACGCATGAGAGGCTCCCCAGTATCCCCTCAGTGCATCTCCAAATGGATTGTGAGCTGCATTAAAGACTGCTATGGAAGGTCAAGCATGCCTCTCCCAGAGATTGTGAGAGCCCACTCTACCAGAGCTCAGGTGTCTTCTATGGCCTTCCTTGCTAAGGTCCCGATCCAAGAGATCTGCAGGGCCACTATGTGATCATCGATATATACCTTCATGACACACTACTCCATTGCCCAACAGGCTAGAGATGATGCCACCGTGGGCAGAGCTGTACTTACTGTGAGTAGACTGTAACTCCTCCCACCATCCTTGGGTACAGCTAGCAGTCACCTGTAACTGAATGATGTGAGCAGCACTCGAAGGAGAACGGTGGGTTACTTACCAGTAACCGTCCTTCTTCAAGATGGGCTGCTCACATACATTCAGGTCCCTCCCACCGTCCCCACTGGCAAAGATATATGGGACTGGGAGGGTCAGGGTCATAGTCACCTATATAGCCGTGGTCGCAGCGTGGAGGGGGTGTTGGCCGTGCGCCCTGACCTGACAGGCTAACGCCGAAGACTTTCTGACCAACTGTGCGCTGCAGCTTGTAGATACCTGTAACTGCATGTATGTGAGCAGCCCATTTCAAAAAAGGACGGTTACTTGTAAGTAACCAATCGTTTCTCAGGGCTATCACACCCACAGTTCAGAGCACCCGAGCACATCTCCCTGGCACCCTAGGAAGGCCTTAGCAACTCTCTTTCTGAGTCCTTTGCTGTATGGACTCCTAGGGACGCACTTACCCATGTGTGCCCTGGGCACCTCTGTCACGCTCTGAAGAAAGTATAAAAGGGCTGGAGCCTCTCCCAGCTGATAGAACCAAAGGAAATATCAGATGCTTATGGTGCCAAGGGGTTTGGGAATGCTTCAGGCCTCACAGCCATGTTAGAGCTTCCAAGGCCAGCCAGGATGGGAGATCAGCCAGTCTGACCCTGTGTGGCACAGGTCAGAGTATGGCTCCAACAGGGCTTGTATTCAGTTCACCCAGCAGCAGAGGAGCTTTATGGCAGTCAGGAAGTCAGAGCACAGGGACCAGGGAGTCTTGCTAACTGGCTGCTTTTGGAGTCAGGCAGACAGTTGGTATTAGTGCATTGGCGGGGTGGAGGAGCAACTTACTTCCGAGAGGTGGTGGGGCTCAGAGCTGTGCAATGTTTATTTTTCCTCAGGGGGCTTGTTGCTCCAAAGGCTGCAGCTTCTAGTCTCTGCCCTTGACTCTTGTCATTTGTAAGCTTCCACTTGGAGGGAAAGGTAGGCTGGGTAATATATCCCTGGCCAGGCTTTCTGACCAGGGTAGACTTAGGAGCTAGCTGGAGTTTCTCTAGTGTTGGTTCATGGGCAGCAGGAAAGCGCATGCTGAGCTGGGAGTAGGCTCTGTATGTGGCATGCTGAGTGCAGCACCTACCAGGTATTTGTGGCTAGTCACAGCATCACAGAGTGTGAGAGGGGCCAGACAGGTCAGACAAGCTCAGCTCCCAGGGAGAGCCTAGGGCTTCTGTGTCCCATCACAATAGTGCATGTTAGTTCCCAGCCGAAACAAGAACTCAGGTATCCAGTGTCAGACACAGCCCAAGAACAAACTGCTTGCCATCCCTTCTGTAACCCATCTGCTCTGTTCTTCAGGCCCTTGAATGTCACCTTAGTCTTCCAGGCCAAGAGCCAGAGGTTTCAGCGGATAGGCTTAGCCGTGCCCCTGGTCAGCACGGTGGCGACCCTGAGGGCAATGGTGGCTGAAGAAGGCAAAATCCCACCAGATCAGGTGAGTCTGGGCCAGATCCTCCCTCCAACTACCCAGGCCTGGAGGAGCCAGGTGGTCATTTACCTCTGCAGAGTGTGCTACCAGCAGTCCTTGGGATGCAGGGCTGGCATGGAGCTGAGTCTGTCTGGTGCAGGGCGTCGTGGAGAACCCAGAAAAACCTCTTGGATCCCCTTTGTTCATAGCCAATCAGGACTCTGCTACGGTGGAGCCTTCTCCCGTCCAGCACACGGAACTCCACACTACCTGTAGCCATCTCTCAAATCCAGGCTCAAAGGGTCCGACCCTCGCTCTTTCTGGTCTCCCTTGGGGGGGGGGGTGTTCCTCCCTCCACAAGGGTCCCAACAGCCCCAATCAGCAGTGACGCTCAGCCACTGTAGAAGTCAGAGGGTTTATTAGCAATCCAGTTTGCACAGCAGCTAGGACAGTTGACTCTCAGATCAATCAGGAGGTTTAGCAGTAAATCCCCAGGACGAGCCCCGGGGATCCTGCCTCTCTGACCTCCATCTTCCTTCTCCCCCCTCTTCTTCCTTTGTTCTCCTCCCCAACCAGCTGCCCTGCCCCTGGTCTAAACCAGCCACAACCTGTCACCTGCAGGGGTCCAGGTAAGGTTGCACTAAAACCTCTTCTCCCCTGGTGGTATCTATAGTTATCACACCCCTGTGTCCCATCACCAGAATACCATCACCAAAGAACAGGAACAGAAAAGAGGAACCACAGTAGCCAGAGGTTTTCTTACTTCGTCACATAGGGACGCACTGCTTCATGGCACGAAACACAAGAGGGCATCACAACACCAGTGGTGGGGCATGAATCAAACTCCTGATGAGTGTGTATCACAGACGCCTTGGCCACTGATGGCAGGGGACAGCTGTGTTACCACCTGTCAGCAAACCTGGCTACTGGCTGCAGCTGCTCATGCTTTTAGTTTTGGAGGTTCCCCTTGTGTTTTTCCATGGAGCTTTGCTACCTTGAGCTGCTACATGGTGCACTGAGTCCCTTACTTGCTCTTCGAGCTCAAAACTCCCCAGATGCCGGCCAGACCCTGGCCATTCAGGTGTTTCTCATAAGCACCTTTCCACTCTTCGGGAAGGAAGGTGGCTTGCTGACCATTCCCCCTTGCTGCAGGTGATCCTGGTGGAGGTGTACCCTAGCGGGTTCCAGCGTTCCTTCCATGACGAGGAGGATGTAAACACCATCACGGAGGGTGACAGTGTCTATGCCTTTGAGGTCCCGCAGCCCTTCAGCAGATGCACCTTGTCTCCGGTCTCAGGTACAGGGCTACGGCCAGCTTTTTTCATTGCAGGCTGGTGGGGACACGTGTGGGACAAAGCTCATTCTGCCAGTCTCATCTCATCCTTGGAGGTGAGGACTGACAGAGAATGTCTGAGCCACTCTCCACATGTGTGGAACAGTTGTTGTCTTGCAGTTTTAATGAACAGAAATCAAAATGGGATTTACTTTGCTCAGCCTCGGTCCCCAGAGACAGTCCTCTGCCTCCCCCACCCCCCAACTCCCACACACCCCAATAAACATCCTTCACAGTTCCTGGGCATACCCAGGAAACAATTATGCATGGCTGAGGGAGTGTCAGGTGTCCTGTTAGCAACAAGTGAGCTCATTTAAAGGCACCTGGCCTTTTAGATAAAAAATGCACGAAACAGAATCTGTCCTGACCCAGTGGGATCAGTCACTGTGTGGATCTCTCAGCATGCAGGAGACATGGGGAGGCCAGAGCATTAACAGCTCTTGGCTGGGACTCGGGGAGCTGGGGTCAATTCTAACTCTGTCACAGCCTGCTTGTGCGAGTCATTACATTTGCTGCACCCCAGCTCTTCCTTCTGAAAAAAGGAGACAACAATGCTCAATTCTTAGGGGCAAGAACCTAGTACAGTGTGTACAACATCCGGCACAGAGGGTCTGCCCTTGGCATACCTGGTGACTCCCCTGATCGCTAAAGCCTGCACTACCTGCTCAGTGCATTCTGTAACCTGTGCACAGCCGGTTTTGCCTGCATGATCTGATGCCAGGTCTTGTGCCTGCTTGCTTGTCCTCATGGACAAATGCCTCTTCCTTACACTGCCACTTCCCGGGCACTGCAGGTTCCCTTTGCTGGCAGCCCCCAGGGATGTCAGCTATGTGTACCAGGGACCATCTCCCCACTAAAGGGCCAGGGTGAAGGAGTTGTGGTGGTGGCTTTGTCACTGCCCTAGCTGTGGGCCTGCTGGAGGCACAGCTGGCGCGTGTCAGCTCCAGATATCCAAGATGCAAAAGACCTCTCAGGTCCTAGGGGCCTGGCAGAACTCTGCTTCTGGCTGCTTTCACTGGCACTATATTGATTTAATTCAGAAAGGGGAGCCTGGGTTGCATTGCCTCCACCAGGCATCCTGATGTGCAGCCCCGGGTGCATCCATAGGTGGAAGGATGCTGTCAGGGCACAGATGAGCTGCATTCCATTTTGGAGGTACAGTCAAGCCTGCCTGTCGTGTTGAGGCCCCCCCCCACCCCCCACCTTGCTCTGCAGTGGAGTCTTCTAGGAGCCATTGTGAACCATGGACACCCTCACCCCATCTTCATCTGAGAGTCCTCCAGTCTAGCACATGATGACCCCTTGCCCTTCTCTAGCACCACCCATGTGTAGCTCTTCAGACAGCCTGGGCCAGGGTATGAGATTCTGAGACACCCCCCTCATGGGTCCCCTGGCCCATGTCTACAGGCAGAGGCTTTTGTCCTGTCAGCTGGAGGAAGGTTTGCGACATGGAGCTGTGTTTAAAGGCTTAGCCCCAAATCCGCTATTCCAGCCATTCTCCAGGGAAAACCTGGGGCTGCTGACCACTGCACGATACCCAGCGATAGAGCGGAAGCTCTCCAGCGTAGCACCAGCATCAAGGGAATCCCATAGGACAGCTGTTCCTGACGCATCTGCAGGGGCAGCCATCCAGCTGACAGCACTGAGACCTACCAAGGGAAGCATAAGGTGTGGTGCCCTTTTAACACCGTGCTAACTGGGAAAGGTTGTGCTGGATTTCCCAGGATTCCCACTGATAGTGACTTTATCAACTGGTGCTCAGTGAATGTCTGCATAAGTAAACATCCTATCTGGGCAGGGTACATGGATTATCTCCTCAGGCAGGTGCCAGCCAGGTCTGATTAGTCACCAGCCACAGCAGACAGTCCTAGCTGAGCTGTGCTGTTGACTGAAGTGGGTTGGGCTCTACTGGGTCCAGTGAAATAGGAACCAGCCAGCTGTGGAAGCAAATTAAGTTTGATTGAAGTCCAGAGAACACCTGCCTCCCCCACTTCCACTGCCCCCGGCACGGTCTGGGCTGGCTGAACCTGGAAACACAAGGTCCAAAACCTAGCAAGAAGGGAGGAGCTTGCGGTGCTGTCCAGAAGCACAAAGCTTGTGAAACTCTCCAGGGAACTTGTTCTCAGAATACCCCAGTTTTCCAGACTGCAGGGGAAATGTCAGCAACCAGACTTCTGATTGATTCTCCAGGGGCAGCACATCCTTCATCTACCCAGTGATACATATGCCAATGAGACGATTGATGGGTTGGCATCTGATTGCCATATTGGGATCATGAAGGAGTTTTCCCCCCAGGAGAGATTAAAAAAGGCTCTTTTTTCCCCTGCCTTCCTCTGTCCTATTGCTGGTGGATTCCTCTGTACCTTAAAGTCCAAACCATAATTTAAGGACTTTAATAACTTAGTCATAGGTTAAATCAGGGTTCGCAACCCCCGGCACATGTGCCAAATTTGTCACACGGGCCGATCCTGAGTGGCACACAGTGCTGCTCAGGCTTCCCCACTGCCGCCGCCCACCCCAAACATGGCCTGGGGGTTGGGGCCACAAGAGCCTGGGTGGTGCAGCTCGGCTCAGCTCACTGTGTGGGGGACCAAAGAAGCTTGGCACAGCTCGGGTACTGGAGCAGCTTGGCTCAGTGTGGGGGAGGTGCAGCTTGGTGCGGGGGAGCCAAAGCAGTGTGGGGCCCAGGGTCAGTCCCCACAGTGGAGGGGAGCAAGGCAGCTCAGCCATGGCCACCCACCCACCACACCCCAGGGCCGCCTGCCCCCTGGAACCCTAGCCTTGCCCCTCCCAACCCAGAGTCCCTGGCTCCACCCCCATTTAGCCCCACCCCTGGCACCTGCTGAGGGTGGGGCTGGCATGGGGGCTGGCAAGAGGTTGCCAACCCCTGGGTTAAAGGTTTATTTCAGGAGACGGTGGGTGAAGTTTTGTGGCCTGCATCATGCAGGTCAGGTTAGATGATCATATTGGTCCCTTCTGAGCTTAGAGTCTATCACACCGTGCTGCTCCTGAGCTGAGAGGTTTGAAAACCCCACTCAGTCAGGGCTATGCTGAGTCCCACAGAAGGCTGTTAGCACAGGTAGAAGACATTGGCCTAGGAAGTTCCCCATGTACTCATCTTGAATAGACCAGAAAAAGCAGTTTCTGAAGTGGCTCTATCAGTGTCTCTTGTTGCTCTAATTCAGTGATTCCTAAACTTTTCCAGGCTGGAGGCCCCCTAGTCATTAAAAAAAATGTCCGCGTCCCTGCTGGCTGTTTGTTTCTCTCAGCGGCATGGCCACGAAGTGTCCACACTGCTTCAGAGGAGCCTCCACCAGGGGGAGATCCAGCCGCCGCCAGCAAAACACGGCCCCGCCGCTGCAGGAGAGTCTCCACCGGGGGGGATCCAGCCCCCGCCAGCAGAATACAGCCCTGCCGCTGTGGGGGAGCCTCCACGAGGGGGAGATCCAGCCACCACTGGCAGAGCATGGCCCTGCCACTGCGGGAGAGCCTCCCTATCCTTGCTCCTTCCCCTGAATATCCACCCACCTTCCATTCTCCAACCTCCTCCCTGGTCCCCCCCACCCCTTCCCAGGGCCTCTTCCCACGCTCCCTTTACCTGGCTGGAGCGTCTAAGAAATAAGGGTGC
>ML682310.1:6006556-6070995 GCA_007922195.1 Podocnemis expansa
GTTGTTTCGGAACACTTTGTTCCGAAACAACATGTCCGCACAGGGCTGTTTCAAAACGAGCTGTTTCGAAACAACCTTGTTTCGCGGGGAAACTAGGTTTAAGTCATTCCGAAAGAACAGCGGCCATTTCGAAACAAGCGGTTTGCTTGTTTCGAAATGGCCGTGCGTCGTGTGGCAATGGCATTTCTTATTTTGAAACAACCTCATTGTTTTGAAATAAGAATGCTGTGTGAACGCACCATTAGAGTCAATGCTAGCAAGCAATCTGCCATGTTCTAACAAGGAGCTCAGCCCTGCCCAGCAGAAGGAGCCAGGCTCAGATCCAGAGCAGTTTCAGGGCTTTATCTTTTCACAAGGCCCCTTCCTGTGGTATCTGGACACCTTGTGTGTAGGCAGGCAGTCTTGTGAAACCCATTATGTAGATGGAGAGCTGGTGCCCAGGGACATGTCCAGGGCCACATGGGCAGAGCCAGGATTTAGAACCCAAATTTCCAGAGGACTAGCCTAGCCCATAGAGAAAAGCCCCCTCCCTTGCTAGCCTGGCAATAGGGGCCAGAGTGGGGAAGGCTTCTATTAAATGGGAGGCAGGAGAACATGGGCTCTGCTGAAACTGTGGGGAGGCAGCATTGGTTCCCCCAGGGCTCTCAGCCAGCACCAGGCAGGTGGACTCCAGTCCATGCCCACAGAGTGAGATCAGGATGCTTCCCCTGGCACTGCAGCTGCCTCTTGTGGATAGACACACCCCTCACCTGAAGGCTGGGGGGCAGCCCTAATTCGGATTCAGCCCCTCACAAGGCCAAAAGTTCCCAATTACTTATTCTTTTTTACCCAGCATAGAAAGAGATGCAGCAGTGTCTCCACTGGGCCTTGGAGCAGAAAGAGCAAGTGGGCAGGCAGCAGCAGCACCCAGCCTTGGTAGGGCCCCCCTTGCTGGGAGTCTGCAGAGGGCAACAGCACAGCACCGACAGCTTTGCCTGCCAGGGTCTGAGGTGCTGATCCTGCTAGCCAGCAGCAATGCCCCTGACACCCTAGAAGGAGGCTTGGTGCCCCCACTTGTGGGCAGGAGTGGCACCTACTCAGGTAGACTAGCACAACCCATCTGCCCCTGCCTGCACGGCGTGTGGCTTGGAGGTAGTGGGGCTACTAGGGCACATCACCCACCTCCAGCAACATCATCTGGAAGGTTCTGAAGCTCTAGAGCTGCTTTTCAGCGATTGCGGCTCCTTTCTTGTCAGCTGTGTTCACACTCAACTCTTGCCCTGTCATTGCTGGTCTCCTCTGCCCTCACCAAAGGACCAGGAGCAACCAGTGTTCCTGGAGTGGGAGTAGCAGGTTCCCAGAGCCAGCAGCAGTGGTGGGAGTTGTTGTTGGATGCCAGGAATTGTCCTCTGGTCAGTGGTGGGCTTGCCACTTCATTCTGAGCTGTCATGCCCTTCAGAGCCTAGTTGCAGTTCAGAGTGTTGCTTTGGGTTTTCCCTCACCTTTAGCTTGGTTAGCTGTCCTACAGAAAGAGAGTGAGGGGGCTGTGGCGGGAGGGGTTTGATGACAGCAGAGATGCAGCAGGATGGTGGGCAGTCCTGATTCCATCAGAGACCCTGCATTGCAGCACATCTGGGACTGGCAGGATGCTGCTGGGATGCAGGTCAAGGCTCCCTGCCAGCCACAGGGTGCTGATCACTAGGACTGAAGACAAGTTAGTTTGTTTCTTTCCTGGTATCTCCAAGCCACTGTCCGTGCTTGGGTCAGATGTTCTCTGCCAAGTGAACTGTGGTGTAACCCTGTACCAGGTTAACACCAATCAAGCAATCAATCAAATCATAGGGCTGGAAGGGACCTCATGAGATCATCGAGTCCAACCCCCTGGGAATTGAACCCAGGACCATCTGCATATTAAGCAGAGGTGTTAGCTACTACACTATGTAGCATTAATGTTATAGTCTTCTGTTTTTAGGGGCCCCTAACAACACCACCTGCAGTTGGCCCCATACCTCCTCAAAGAGAGACCCCTATCTCAGACAGTACTATAGAGGGATTGCAGTAAAGGCTTCTTGCATGGCTGTTTTTACTCAAAAAATACACAAGGAGTTGTGTGGCACTTAAAGACTAACAGATTTATTTTTCACATGAGCTTTGGTGGGAAAAAATTGCACTTCGTCAGATGCTTCGAAGATGCATGAACTTACAGAATGGAATGAAAATAAATGCTAAGGGGGTGTAAAACGTAGGATCAGGTCATACAGTAACAGCAAATCAGAGCAGTTGTTAGGTTCAAACCCTGGGAAGCCTGAAGTCACATTACCTTTTGTAATGGGACGAGAACCCTTAGTTAGAGCCCTGCCTGGATACAAATACATGGATCCGTGTCCCACCTTCATCCACAAGAAATGGCCGGCAGATATCTGTGTTGTATCCGCGGATGCGGATATCCATGGATATCCACTTATTTGCAGGGCACTAGCTCTGTGCAGATAAAAATATGTGGATCCGTATCTGATCTGCATCCACAAGAAATGGTCCGCGGATATCTGTGTTGTATCTGCGGATGCAGATACAATGCGGATATCTGTGGATATCCACGAATTTGCAGGGCTTTACCCATAGTCTGGATTCAATCCTGCTTTCTCAGAATTTAATTTGCATATTAATTCGAGTTCAGCTGTTTCTCTTTGAAGTCTTGATGTCCCAGTCACATCTCTGACGACAGTCGTTAACAAATCATTTATCAAGTGATTAGAAAGATGGAAGTGCTCAGCAACTGGGTTTTTTTGTTTTGTGATTTCTGATATCAGTTCTATGTTCATTTATTCTTTTGCTCAGGGATCGTCCTGTTTGTCCAAAGTATAAAGTGTTGGGGCATTTCTGGCACATGATGGCATAGATCACATTAGTAGATGAGCAGGTAAATGAGCCTTTGATGGAGTAGCAGGCTGGATTAGGACCTATAATGGTATCTATTGTGAAGCTATGTGGGCAGACTTGGCAGTGTGGTTTGTTGCAGGAGTGTGTGCCTGCTTTAATGTTTCTGTTGTTAGATCTGTAGTTGTTGGTATCTATTTAAGATTGGGTGGCTGTCTGTAGGCAAGGAGTGACAGCCTTTCCCTCCGCTCTGCCCACATAGTCCCTGTTCCTGGAGGCTGTGATCACTGATTACTTCAGGAACTCTGGGCTTGCATGGAGCCAGCTGGAGATGCCCAGCCAGGTGTGGCACAGGGATTGATGCCAGGTTTTCCTTCCCTTTCACCCCAGTGCAGTGATGGGCAGATGAGCCTTTGGGTGGCCACTGCCAGGAGGAATGGCCAAGGCATGTTCTGAGAGGCTGAGACCATTTATTCCTTTGACAGGATCTTACCTAAGTCTTGCAGCTGATTTGCAGGGTGGGACCATTCATCGCATTGGTTCTGGTATTGGCAACAAGTACTCCATGAGCCATTTTCTGCTCTTTAGCACCTGCTTTCTGGCTCCCTGGCTGAGAACTGGGGCCAAGGGGGCCATTAAATGTCTTGCCTTGTCCTGCTGTCAGATGCTTGGAGCAGCGAGGGCGGGAGGCAGCTCATAGCTGGAGACTCCCTTGCTTAAGCACAGGTAAGTGTTATGCTGGGTGGGAGAGGGTCTCAGTAGTTTGGCATGACCTGCAGAAGCAGAGACTTGCCTTGAGTGCATATGTAAGGGGGGAGGCTGCCAGGAGCCGGCTACCGAGTGGAAGGGGTGACAGCTAAGCTGGAAAACAGTCCCTATGGGAGGGAGCTCTGGGAGCCAGGAGAGCCATCCCAGTGCATACAGACTCAGGGTGCAGGGGGGTGATGAAATTACTGCTGATGTATCTGTAAATATCTTTCTCCTTCGAGCGCTGCTCACATCATTCAGTTACAGGTGTCTACATGCCGCGGCGCACGGTAGCTCAAAAAATCTTCAGCCTTAGCCTGTCAGGTCAGGGCACGCAGCCAATGCCCCCTCTACACTGCGACTGTGGCTATATAGGTGACCATGACCCTGACCCTCCCAGTTCCCTTTTCCGCCCTCAACGACGGTTTTGGATCAGCGAAGTAACTTGCATAAGCAAGTGCCTGTCTTCTACCGCGAAATTCAAGATGCCTGGTTTCAAGCTGTGCCTAGGATGCTGCAAAGTTTTCCCACTCGACAATCTGCATGATAAATGTCTCGCATATGTCGGTGAGTCTCATCTCGCCAAGAGCTGCCCCCTCAGCCAGTCCTTCAAAAGGAGGACTCACAAGGGCAGAGAGCTGCGCCTCCAGTCCCTTGCTGGGAGCAACGTCAAAGCCTCTGATGCCGCCCTAGCCCTGAGTGCTCTGCTGGCTCACCCATTGGCCCGGTGCCAGAACCCCGGGACCGACGTCTGGTGCTGAGCCTAAAGTCTTTGTCAGCGCCCCTGTCAGTATCATCAGGGTGCCGAACACCTCCATCACCAAAACAACCCAGTGCCGAACCCAAAGCAGCACCACCAGTGGCACCACCGACGCCACAGGCCTCCACATCGGTGCGGCCGCGTTCACCGATCCTGATACCGGCACTGTGGAAGAAAACCAGCTTAATGCTGACCCCGGCACCGGCAGTCCAGTCGGCGCAGGAAGCAGCATCGCCCACCAACCTGGCACTGCCTAGCCTGCTGCCGGTACTGCAACCCAGCACTGGTGACTGCTTTCTGGCCAACCAGTTGCCGTCCAGTCCACCGCTGGTACCGCACTCCTCCCCACGTTCCTCCTGGGATATGTTGGTGCCATGCTCCCAAGCCTCGGGGGCCCCTTCCCACGGATTGGCATCGACGTCACCTCCAGACTTAGTATGCTCTTCTCCACTCAAGATGGTAATAAGGGTAGGAGAACATTTAGGGAAATGTCACTGTAAGTGCTCTCCCTCGCCCATGCCTCAACGCAAGAACAGACTGTCAGGCCTGCCTGAGCCAGTGGGGCCCTCCCCTTCCAGCACCACACTGTGACCTAGCAGAGGCCGTTCCTCTCCGTGCCACCTGGAGGCCAGAGCGTCTTTTAACGGCTGGTCACGCCATTGGCTGGATATGGCAGCCGAGGTTACCCTAGTCTCACAGCACCGCTCCTCCGGTCCCCCTCGCAGGCCATGGAATTGGACTTCTTGGACAATGAACCCGATCCCGACTCCACACGTCAGAGTAGATCGCGGGCCCATTTTTCCTCTTCACCTGACGAATACACCTTTGAGAGACCAAATGACTGTAAGGAGGACTCTCGGTCCCCACCAGGAGTTGCTATGCTGCATGGCAACAAACTTGAACCTGAAGCTCAGAATCATCCAAGAAGAGACGAACCCTCTCTTCGATGTTGGCCGGAGGGCCCACCTGCTAAGGTGTCTGTATCACTTCACGAAGGGGTATACAGCATTGTCAAGGCCACTGGCAAACCCTGTCTTCCATCCTGTCGGTATCCAGGGTCGCGGATCATAAGTACCTCGCCCCTCAGGACAAGTTCTCCTGTCTGTTCCAGCATCCCACTCCGGGTTCACTGGTCATTGATGCCATGAACCAGAAAGAGAGGCAAGGTCAACCGGGTTCCACTCCTAAAAATAAGGAGGCGAGGAAACTTGACCTGCTTGGCAGGAAGGTTTACTCTACAGCAGCCCTTCAGCCGTTCATAGCAAACCACTTGGCCCTTATGACGAGGTATATCTTTAACGTCTGGAATGCCATGCAAGGCTTCCATGCCATTATCCCAAAGGATCGCCTTCTGGACTTCAACGCAATGCTTGAAGAAGGGGAAATGGCATCCAGAGGCACTCTGATGGCCACCTGGGATGTTGTGGACACAGCCACCTGTATGATGGCATGGGCCGTAGTAATGCGTCGCTCGGCCTGGCTACAGGGCTCGGGCCTACCACCACAGCTGCAGCTTACTATTCAGGACCTCCAATTCGAAGGCCCTGACCTCTTCTCTGAGTCCACGGATGTTAAGCTCCATGGAATTCTCGAGAGCCATGCTCCAGTTGCTGGGGATTTACACCCCGCAATCCAACAGATGTTCTCTAAAACCCCATCAACTCCTCCAACAACAACTTCAGCAGTTAAAACAACAGATTTGACTGCAGAGTACATTCTCGAGGTCCCTCCCCTTTCCCCAGTGCCACCTTGGGGACATGGACAAGGACAAAGTCCGTTCGAGCAAGAGTGAGGAGTCCTATGCCCCACCATCTGGTAGGCACGGGCAGGCCTCCAAACGTTCATTGGGAATTAAACAGTGCTTTTGAAGATTTCCATATGGGCAGTGAACTCACAACCCAACCGGTCCCCTACCACTTACACCGCTTCACACACCACTGGGCCAACATCACATCCAACCAGTGGGTCCTCGAGATGGTCGTGGAGGGGTATCGTATTCAGTTCCATTCGATTCTTCGGGACAGAAAGCTGCCCCCTCGTCCAAGTCTTGGAAACCCAGAACTGCTCCACCTGCTCAAGATCGAATGCCAGAAACTCCTGTCCCGCGGAGCCACAGAAAGGGTCCCCAAGTGGGAGCGGGAAAAGAGGTTTTACGTCCTATACTTCCTCATCCCAAAACCCAATGGGGACCTTCAACACATTTTAGATCTCAGAGCCTTAAACAAGCACATAAGGAAAACAAAGTTCTGCATGGTTTCCCTATCACAGATCCTCCCTTCTCTGTCTCCTGGGGATTGGTTTGCAGCCCCTTCATATGTGGAACACTGTGGAAAGCCAGATTTGGAAAGGCCTCATCCTCAGGCGTGCTGTCTGGATCACTGAGGTGGAGGCTGCCATGTGGCCAAGGAGCTGCAGGCACCAGTGGGCCGTGGTCACAGGGGACGTGTGCAACTCTGTAATGATGGTGCAAATGGAGCAAAATCTGGAGTGGGGTAGGAATGCCAACCCCTTGCGGGCATCTAGATGACCACGTGGCGGCCCTGCAGATCTCTTGGATCGGGACCTTGGCCAGGAAGGCCGTAGAGGACGCCTGGGCCCTGGTAGAGTTGGCTGTAACAGTTTCAGGAAGGGGTGTTTTTGACCTTCCATAGCAGTCTTTAATGCAGTTCACAATCCATTTGGAGATACACCGAGAGGATACTGGTAAACGTCTCTTATGTTCGGCAACCGCCACAAACAGCTGGGGGGTCTTGCGGAACAGCTGGGTGCGCTTGATGTAAGTTAGAAGCGCTCTTCTCACGTCCAATGTATGCTACCTCCTCTGGTTCTGCGTAACCTGGGGGTCTGGGTAAAATACTGGCAAGCAAAATTTCTTGGTTAAGGTGGAAGGGGGTGGCCACCTTAGGGAGAAAGGATGGGTGGTGACGGAAAACCACTTTATCTAGATAGAACCTCGTATATGGGGGTTCTGAGGAGGGGGCTTTCAACTCCAAAACCCTTCTGGCAGAGGTGATTGCTACTAAGAAGGCCACCTTCCAGGACAGGACCAGGAGGGTGGCTGAATCAAAGGGTTTGTATGTACGTCTCTCCACCCCTTTTAGGAATCTGACAGAGGTGGGATGGGAGAAAACTGATTGCCCATCCACGCTCTGAAGAAGAGCTGAAATTGCCACTAAATGGACTCTCCCAGTGAGGAAGGAAAGAGGCCTCCTTCCCTGAGGTCTAGTAGATAGTCAAGGATCAGGTGAATCGGGGCTGATATAGGGTCTACACCCTTGTCCCGAGCCCAAATAGAGAATTGCTTCCATTTGTCTGTGTACGTGAACCTGGTGGATGGTCTTCTGCTACCAACCAGGACCTTCTTAACCCTGTCTGAGCAGAGCCTCTCCTTCTCACTGAGCTAGAGAGCCTCCAGGCCATCAGGTGTAGGCGGCCCAGGTCTGGGTGCCGTCCTTCTTTGAGATGGGCTGCTCACATACATTCAGTTACAGGTGTCTACGTGCTGCAGCGCACGGTAGCTCAGAAAGTCTTCAGCCTTAGCCTGTCAGGTCAGGGTACACGACCAACGTCCCCTCTACGCCACAAACACGGCTATATAGGTGACCGTGACCCTGACCCTCCCAGTCCCATATACCTTTGCCAACTCCATTAGCGGGGACAGTGGTAGGGGCCTGAATGTACGTGAGGAGCCCATCTCGAAGAAGGATGGTTACTGGTAGGTAACCCACCGTTCTCCTTAGAGCGCTGGTCACATCTTTCAGTTACAGGTGACTGCTAGCTGTACCCATGGATGGTGGGAGGAGTTACAGTCTACCGACACTGAGTACAGCTCTGCCCAGAGCGGCATCATCTTGTGAGTTCCCTAACCTGCCTGGCTGGGATAGGGAATTCTCACAGCATTACAATATGGTAAGTAAGGGAGTGGGAGCCAGGGGGACTCCAGGGCGGCCGGGGTGGGGGGGGGGACAGTAGGTTAAACTGCTTGGGTTAATTTTCCCTGACTTTGCACCACTTAGTCTTTTAAATTTACTTTAAATTTGAAAATAAAACAGAACAAAAGCAGCAAACAATAAAACCACACTATTAGTTGCAAAGATTAGTGCCATGTTTGTTTTTGGGAGGATTTTTAAATGCTAGTCTGCATTGCCAGGCACAGGACGGAGAAATGAGAAGGGGGAATTATGGCAGGTGCCAGCTGGCTGGTCAGTCACCGATGGAGGCTTTGGCTGGTAGGTCAGCCACAACAACTGTTGCTCTGGACCCCGGCTCACCTTCTTGGTCAGGGGTATCATCTGGGTGGTGGGGGCAGGTCCTTCTGCTTCTCTGGTTCCTGTTCCCCCAGGTGCTTGTCCTGTGTCATGCTGTTGACTCCATGGTCTGCTCAGAGTGAGGCAGAGCAGGAGGAAACCCTGGGGCAGAGAAGACCCCAGGAGGCTGGACAGATCTCACACCCTGGACTCCTCCTCCCTCACTCCTCTAGTTCTGCCCCCCCACCAGCTTCTTTCCGCACTCTGTAGTCCAGGGCTTGCTCATCCCTCAGCCTAGCCAGCTCCCCTCCCTGCAGCCCTCGCTCTCATCCTTCCCAGCCTGCCCCAGCCCCTGGGACTTCATCTTCAGTCAGGTTTCTCAGGCCCTAGCTCTCCTCCAGGTGCAGCCTTTCATGCTAATGGTCCTTTCAGACCCACTTGGGCCTGGTGGGAGTGGATGCCTCATCACACAGGAACAGCCCTTCTACTGCAGGCAAGGTGGCGGGTACTGTTGTGAAGTTTTTCTCCCCTGAGGGCTGCTTTTACGGGCCTCAGCCTGGCAGTGGGTGGCATAATCCATCTTCTCCTTATGGTGGACACTGGGGGTCCCTGGACTCTTTCCTTGGGTTCCCACTCTCTGCTCTTTTTGTGTACCATGGGTATCCTGCCCACCAGCCACAGGTGCTGGCCGCATGATTCCAGTCTCACTGTCTGTCTCCCGGTCCCGTCTTTCCTTAAAGAGTTTGCAATTGAGGTATGTCTGTACAGCTGGTTATCACAACTGTTCCTCCCATAGCTCTGCCAGTGCCCCTAGTCCTGACCTTCAGCCCCACTGGCCCTTCAGCCCTCAGCTCCCCTCACGGTGCTGCCTGAGTTCCTCATTCCCAATCTCCAGCCTTTTGCTCGTTCAGCCCTAACCCACCCCACAGCTCTGCTGGTGCCCCTCAATCCTGACCCCACACAGCACAGCTCATTCACATACCTGTTTTAGCATTCACACATGCTGTAGTGTAGGTGGTGCTGTAAACATGCCCATGACAAAATGCCCAGGATCTGCCACTTCCCTGGCTGGAACTACAAACTGTGGGGACAAATGGCTCAATGAGGCACATAAGAGACCCTGTTTTCCTGGAGCCCCTGCTTGGATTCAAGTCCTGGGAAGTCGCTTTATTGCTTCTTTATTCCTGCTGAGGGTCCCAGCAAGCACTTGGTGCCAGGAAGCCATGTTTGGGTTTTTCTTTGGTGCACAGTGCTCAGTCAAGGGCCATTTGAATTTGGCAACTGTTCCATTTCATTGTCTGTTGTAGTGTGCTGTCAAACAGCTGCCATGCTGCAGGCCAGAAGGAGCATTTTTCAGTAGTGGAAGAAGTGATTGCTGGCTTTGTGAGGTCACCATGTGCATCACTTGTCAAGTGCAGAGATTTCACAGTGGGAACATATCATTATACCCTGTGACATTCCCTTCCTAGAGTCTGGTCTGGTGTGCCACTGTATCTCCTCCACAGCTCATTCCTGAGCCCCAACTTACCCCACTTTGCTAGGTGAACCCCCACGCCTGGGTCGGTCCACACCAGCCTCCTGTGTGTAATTTGTCCCAGGCCGTGGATGTTCGTTTAAAAGCCACTCAGGGGTTACTCCCCCAGCAAGCACCCTTCAGCCCTCAGATAGCACACCAGGAACTTCCATCCTACAGGTATCGGGCCAATGTCCCCTCTAAGGATTGGGATATCATGAGCAAAAATTTTAGTTTGTGAGCAGAAATTTTGCCTTATGGTAACTTGTGAGTCCAACTTTACAGTTACACATTATTATCAATTTTTACCAAAAGTACAATTACGTACTGTACAAAATACTTCCAAAGGGACTGCCATGTTAGTATAGTTCAGCAAAAGAAGCAAGGAGTCCTGTGGCACTTAAAGACTAACAGATTTATTTATCACATGAGCTTTTATGGGAGAAAAATCCTACTTTGTCAGATGCTTTGAAGATGGGGGAACGTACAGAATAGTAGGAAATACATGCAAAGGAGTGTAAGACATAGGATCAGATCCTAGAGTAACAGCAAATCAGAACAGTTACTAAGATTCAAACACTGGGAAACAGCATGTAGAGGAGGGTGAAGTTAAATCACCTGTTGCAATGGAAAAAGAAGCTATACTCACACTTTAATCCTGCTTTCATGCAACCCAGTCTGCATATCAATTTTAATTCAGGTTTTTCCTCTTTGAAGTCTTGATGTCTCATTGACTTTCTCGAGCACAGTTGTCAACAAGTCATCCATAGAGTGATTAGAAAGAGGAACGTGCTCAGAAACTGGTTTTTGAATGTTGTGATTTCTGATGTCAATTTTGTGACCATTTATTCTTTTGCACAGAGATTGTTCTGTTTCTCCAATGTATAAAGTGTGGGGGCGTTTCTGGCACATGATGGCATAAATAACATCAGTGGATGAGCACGCAAATGAGCCCTTGATGGAGTAGCTGGCTTGATGGTGAATGGGGCATCAAGACGTCAAAGTGGAAACAGCTGAATTAGAGTTGATATGCAGAGTTGATTGTGTGAAGGCAGGATTAAATCCTGAGTATGGCTTCTTTTCCCATTACAACAGGTGATTTGACTTCACCCTCCTCTATGTGCTGTTTCCCAGTGTTTGAATCTTAACAACTGCTCTGATTTGCTGTTACTGTATGAGCTGGTCCTATGTCGTACATTCCCTTGCATTTATTTTCATCCCATTCTGTAAATTCCCCCATCTTCAAAGCATCTGACAAAGTGGGATTTCCCAAATGAAAGCTCATGCTATAAATAAATCTGTTAGTCTTTAAGTGCCACAAGACTCCTTGCTTCTTTTGTACAAAATAGGCCTATGTTTTAAAAAATGTTTATTGTAAATAGAATTAATTAATTGGGTTTAATTAATTGAATTTGTGTGGAATATTTTTAGAAAGCTTTTTAATTAAAATAATTTTAAAGGTTTTTAAAAATGGAGAGAAGGAAAGAAAAGGAGGATGAGAAAGAGAAGAAGGAAGGCAAGAGAGAAGAAAGGGAAAGAAATAGGAAGAAAGAAAGAAAGAAAGAAAGAAAGAAAGAAAGAAAGAAAGAGAAAGGAAAAAAGGGAAGGAAAGAGGAAAGAAGGAAGGGAACAAGAAAAGAAGGAAGAGAAAGAAAAAGAAAGAAGGAAGGGGAGTGAGAAGAGAAAGGGGAGGAAGGAAGGAAAAGGAAAAAAGAAAAGAAAGAAAGAGGGGAAAGAAAGAGAAAAAAAGAAGGAAGGAAATGAAGGAAGAGAAGGAAAAAGAAAAGGAAGGGAAGTGCAAAGAGAAAGAAGGAAGGAAGAGAAAGAGAAAAAGAGGAAAGGCAATAGAAAAAAGAAGAAAGGAAACAAGAAAGGAAAAAGAAAAAAGAAAGATGGAAGAAAAAGGGAAAAAGAGAGATGGAAGAAAGAGAAATAAAAAGAAGGAAGAAAGAGAAAACAGGTGGCAGGCTCCACTTCCTCCGCAGCAGTGTGGCTGCCAGTGCCAAGGACGCCCTGAAGGCACTGCTCTGCTCTGCTCTGCTCAGCTCAGTTTCTGAGATCCAGACGGCTGGCCGGCAGGGAGGCACCATCACCTCTGAAAAGCCCTGCAGCAAGCACTGTCTTTGAACCTGAGCCTCTCACAGCAGCTGGTCTTTCTTTCTCTAGTCTGGTGCTTCTGCGAGAGTCTTAGGCTTGGAGACAGACCTTGCTGGAGATCTTTGGGAGGTGACCGTCCCTGCTCGCTGGCCAGCCACCCAGATCTCAGACATCCAGCCCTGGTCCCATGTGCTGCCAGATTATGCCGTGTGCTGGGACCAGAAAAGTTGTGTGCACATGTGCATGCACGCACCTTAGAGGGAACAGTGGATCGGGCCCTTCCCTAATCACTGTAGGTGCATAGACACTAGTTTGCCCATTTACCAAAGAAATGTGAACTCCCCAGCCTGCCTGCTCACACCCTCTTAAGTTTACACAGCTTTAGATAAAACAACTACTAGTTTATTGATTGGAACATGATTTTTAAGTGCATATATAGCAAATCAATACACAATCATTTCATAAATCAGTCAGGGGTAATGACTATCAGATGATAAAAGCTGTAAGACACATTCTGAACCTAAGATCATTGTGTTTTACAGCCAACTTCTGCGTATCCCTAGGCAGGGCCCAGATCTTGTTTGAAGCCGCTCTAGTGCTGTGCTGTTCCATGGCAGGATGCTGCTAAACAGCTGCTGTGCTCCATGCAGAGGTGGCTGCTTTACTGTGGGCCGACTATGGGGAAGGGGTAGCAGGAGCCATTGCAGAAGGCCTGGGAAGCGAAGCTCCTTTTTGCAGCCCCAGCCCAAACACACCCTGCTGCTATGCCCCCACTCGTCTTCCCCACCCCTACATTCTCTTTCCAGCTCCAAGACAGACAAGGAAGGCAGGGGCAGAGCTAAATTCTGTCCGTTGAGTTTGGCCCCACTAAGCTGCTGTCTGCAGGCCCCCCATTCCCTGTTGGCGGTGGTGCAGAACGATGTCCCTAGATCTGACAGCTTCCCTCCTTTCCATTTGTAACTCACCAGATCTTCACTTCTCTGCATTGCTGGACTCTGGCCTTTCTTGCTTCCCTCGTTCAATGATCTGCATGTGTGGGCGCAGCTGCTGTGCTGGGTGAAAGGAGGGCTCTTCTTCGTAACACTCACCCTGACATTTGAGCGATTTGTTCAGTGCAGCATAGCGTAGTTGGTGGATGCTTGTTTATTTGAGCCATCCTTGGTGGAGGGAGGTGTTGGGAAGGCTAAAACTCCAGCCACGCTGATCGTATTTAATAGTGGACAGTGCAAGGTTATGCATTTAGGGACTAATAACAAGATTTTTTGTTGTAAGTTGGATGTAATGAAGGAAAAGGACCTGGGCTCAGTCGTATACCACGTGTGGGGTGTGGGGGCAGTCAGGTCTCTGGCACCAGCCTGCAGGTTGGGGATGTATGGCTGCCCTGTCCAAGCCGGCACTGGTCTGCAGTGCTGGAGTGGGTGGGAGAGGCAGAGCCATGGACTTGGTTGCCTACACAGAAGGAGGTAAGCAATGTGTCCCCGTTCCCCAGAGGTACAACCCCCGCTTCCCCAGGGCAGCACCATCTTGTGGGAGCCAGGGACCCCTTATGCCCTCTGTGGGGGTAGGAGGGGCCCAAATGGAGGCTTGTCTCTAGGCTCCTGCATCACTGCTTAGGCTTATTGGTTGTTCACAGGATATGATGACTTTGAGCTGCCAATGTGATATGGCTGTGAAAAAAGCTAATGTGGTCCTTGAATGCATCAGACGTGGTATTTCCAGTAGAGATAGGGAGGTATTAGTACCATTATACAAGGTGTGGTGAGGCCTCATTTGAACATTGTGTGCAGTTCTGATCCCCTGTGTTTAAGAAAGATGAATTCAAGCTACAACAGGTGTAGAGCCAACTGATCCATGGAATTGAAAACTTGCATTGAGAGGAGACTCAAAGAGCTTGGCATGTTTAGCCTAAATAAAAGAAGACGGAGGGGAGGTATGATTGCTCTCTATAAATACATCAGAGGGATAAATACCAGGGAGGGAGAGGAACTATTTAAGTTCATCCCAAATTTGGACACAAAAGCAAATGGATATAAACTGGCCATCAGGAAGTTTAGCCTTCAAATTACACACAGATTTCTAACCATCAAAGGAGTGAAGCTCTGGGATAGCCTTCCAAGGAGAGCAATGAGTGCAAAAAATGTATCTGACTTCAAGACTGAGCTTGATAAGTTTGTGGAAGGGGTGGTATGATGGGTTAATTTGACAATTAATTGATCTTTGACTATTAGTGATTAAATATGACCAATGGCTTGTGATAGGATGTTAGATGAGGTGGGTTCTGAGTTACTACAACGAATTCTTTTCTGGGTGTCTGACTGGTGAGTCTTGCACACATGCTCAGGGTTTAACTGATTGCCACATTTGGGGGGTCAGGAAGGAATTTTCCTCCAAGGCAGATTGGCAGAGATCCTGAAAGGGCTTTTTTTGCCTTCCACTGCAGTATGGGGCACAGATCACTTGGTGCTGGCTTCTCTGTACCTTGAAGTCTTTAAACATGAATTGAGATCTTTGGTGACATAATCTTAGGTTAGGGGGCTATTTGGAAGAGAATGGGAAGTTCTGTGGCCTGCATTGTTCAGGAGGTTAGACTGGATGATCATAACGGTGCCATCTGACCTTCTTAGAGCTTAGGTGTCTCTATACTGGAATTGGATCTAGCCTTGTACTGGGCTAGCGTGTGGGGTATTGGGTGGAACCTTAGCCCGGGAAGAAATCTGTGTTTCAGCAGCTTTGGCTGGTGTCATTCTGGGCAGTGCAGCAGTTGGAGAAAGAGTCTCGTGGTGATAAATTACCTCTCCATGCTAAGTGAGAGCCCCTACATTGAAAAGTATCAGAGGAGACAGCACACAAGGCACTGCAAGCTGATGTGTGTGGTGGCCCAGCTCTGTGCAGCACCTCCCTCTTACTCTCAGCTGTACAGAGATGTGCTGTCCCAGGCTGGCCAAGTGGTGGGAGCTCCTAGCCTGCAGCATGGGCTGAGGGAGGAGCTAGCAGAGCCAGCGTCATTGTCCCTCCACAGTCACTGTCCTGCCAGGAATTCACTCCCTGCTCTTTTTGGGGTAAGAGCTTAGGACTTGTGCCATAACCAGCCACACAGCCCACCCGCCCTGCGGTGTGCCGTGCTGGAGCTCTACCTTGGGAAGTCATTTTCTGCCTCTTTCTCCTCTGCAGGTGTTCCCCTTCCATCTTCCCCCAACTCTTCAGAGCCTGGAGGCCAGCAACTGCCCCATGCCACTGCCACGTCTTCAGAGATCTCACACCATGGGGGCGATGGGAAAGTGCTGCTTCTCCTCTGTAACACAACTGGGACGGGACAGCAGGCTGCCAGGTATGTAGCTTTGCTCCATTGTCTGCTGGGGAGTGTGCAGATAACTCGGGTTTGTGCAGATTGTTGGATGCAGCTGCAGTCATTATGGTTCAAAGTACACTTGCATGTTTGAGTGGCCAGTTGTGCATTTTACTCTTGAGGTTGACATGATGCACTGAGAGGTGGGTGGTTCTGTGTGGAGTTGGACGTCTAGGTTGCCAGGATTCCCAAATCAAACCAAGAACAGTCTCTTCAGGTATTTCAATGCTTCTGCTCCAGGTTGCACCTGAGAATGTGAAACCTGGAGGAATGTCAGCATCAGAGAAAGCTGATCCTCTGACAAGGTTTGGTTTCAGCACTGGGCCAGGTTCTTCTCACTTGATGTCTTGTCCTCCCCTTTGTGCCCCATCCCCAATCATAATAAAGGGGACAGGAAAGCTGATGAGAAGTAACACTGCCGAAGTCCAAGCTGGACTAGGCTATTCAGTGGGTCAGTTGGTGATACAGTGGGGTCAAGGATGCAGCACTCACCCCATCTCGCTCTTCCCCATCCAGCCACCCCTCTGCTGGCTGCAAACACCACCGGGAAAGACTTCTTAGCATCAGTAATGGCCCAACAACTGACATGTGACCTGGCAGAAAGTGGGCTCCTGGCCTTTCCCATCTTTAGCAGCTGGGACCCGGTGCTTGCCACTCCCCTCCTGTTACAAGCTGCTGGCCCTCCAGACACATTAGCAGTACCTGTGACTTTCAGGGCTCTCTTATGCACCCAGGTAGGCCTGGCTTCTTCACTGATCCCTGTGCTGTGTGCACTCTTAAGAACGCAGCACTCAGGCCATAGGGCTGCATATTGTCCAGGCATTTGGATCCATCGCTCAGTTTCCTGCTCAGTGGAGAACCTGGTGGTTCAGTTGAGAAATTCCTCTGCCTCCCCCTTCCGAAGCCCAGGAAGGCTGACACCAGAGCAGCTGGACATGGATGCAGTGGCTGGGTCTTGTTGGAAGTGCTGGGTGTAGCAGCTGGGCTCCAGGAAGCTGTTTTTAAACCCTGAGAAAGCAGGCACTCTGAAGTGTTAAGTGCCTCCTTCGGGTGGTAAGGATTCCGGAGGAGGGCACCATGGGGCTGCTTGCTTTCGGGGTTGTTTGGCCACTGTAAGCCATTGGCCCATGGTGACATTAAGCCCGGACTAGTTCTTTCTTTCCAAGTTTTTTCTTGGGCCAAGGGGGGGGGGCAGCCTTTTGAACAAACGCTCATCTTGGCACTGTGAGGCCCTTAGTCCACAAGCCCATGGGCCATATTCTAGCACTGGGTCTGCCAGTGGCTCCTATTCCAGCACTGGCTCCAACCCATAGCCTTTGGCTTCACAGGTTTGGCCCACCGCTGCTGCTGAGAGAAGACAGAGCTGTCTCGTGGGAGCAACTCGCGCAGTGTATCCTCAGCAAGATGCGCTACCTGATGAGGAGCGAGGCTCAGGTGCAGGTCAGTGCGTTCCTGGCTCCTCAGCTTTGGCTGTGTTGGTGCCACAGGGACCAGGGAGAGTGGGATCTGTGTATCAGAGCAGACCCCACTGGCAGCTCAGTGAGCTACAGGGAAAAGCAGAGATGTCCCTGCCCCTTATAACAAACCCTGGGTCTTCACCCTGCTTCCTTACCCCAGTGAGCCAGGAGGGATGGGATTCTGAATCACACTGTGGTAGATCCAGGGAAAGCCTGCTGGTACCAGGAAAGTTTCTCTAGACTTACAGAGGAGAGATTTCAGAGAGTGCAAGACCAGAAGGTGGCGCAGTGATCCACACTGATCTCCTGTGTCACAAGGGCCACAGAGCTGCCCCTCTGCAATCTCTAGAGCAGATCTGTAAATGGTTCCAGTGGTTAATTGCTCTCATAGCTTATTCTGCCCTGGAGCATGTGTGCAATCAAATAAATAAACAAGGTAAGAACAGGTATCATAAGCCCAGACTCCCCCAGCCAGTCCCATTTCACAGCCCAAAGGCATTCTGACATGTTCACATTGGGGGCTGAATTTCAATCTGCCATCTTGGTGATTGGTTACAGAATTTAGACACAATCCCTAGGTGTGTTTCCATCGATCTTGGGGAGTGGGGTCTGGGCATGGGAAAAGCAATTGTCTCATTTAGAAACACTCTTCCCTCCGCTCCCCCCTTACACTTTATCAGCAAATTGCTGCAGTTCTGATTGTAGGGTTTGCAGGCTAAAGCACAGCACACACAGCTTCCCCACTCATGGCAGCCGTCATTTATCAAGGGGGAGCTGATTGACAGTTACCCACTGAGCATGTGCAGTAGAAAATTCCTATATGCCTGATTTGCTGCCACTTGATGTCATTGTCTAGCTATGCAAAGGTGGCAGAAAGACCCAACATGGGCATGGCAGCAGCAGCATCCTTACAGCACAGCCGAGTGGATGTGGCACCATGAGATGGTGGAGGATCAGGTCTACTGCACCTCTTGTGTGCAGCTAGCCAAGCCCAACCAGTTTACAAGCAGGAAGTTTAGAAAACCCACTGGTAGAGCTTGTAAAGCCCACAAATAGAGTAGCTGAGTAGCAGGGAGCTCTGCTTCCAGTCTGTCTGTGCTGTCCTCTGTGCATGTTCATAATTATCTCCATTACACATTGCATCCTGTTTGTGAGAATGCCAGTGGCACCCTGGCAGAGCCATGTGCTTGGACGCTGGAACCAGGGGGAAGTGGCCTGATGGCCCATTCCTTTGCAGACTCACAATGGGCTCACTTAGAACATTGACTGGTTGTGGCTGATGTGCTGAACACACTTGTGCCTAGTTCTGAGGAAGCCTGGGGCCTGAATTTGTGGTATAGAGTTGGTAATATTTGCCATCGCAGGCAATTATGGCTGAATTTTGCTCTGAATACTAGATGGTCTTTTGAACCTGAAGTGCAGTGCTTTACAAACTACCACTGGGGTACAAGCTGTTGCACAGCAAACTCCTGGTGACTTCCACCAGATCTCCTCCCTTGGTTTGTGAAATGAGAAGTGTGACATTAAGGGCAGTGTAAGGTTTTAAATCATCCTCAGAACCCACAGGGACCAGTGTGAAATTCCTGTGCAAAATGAAGATAGATTATTGCATCCAAATCCAAAGTCTCCTGTAGATGCTTTGCTCAATCTATTTCCGAGTATGAACAGGGCTGTAAGAGGTCAGAGGAAAACATCTAAATCCACCATTGAGCCTTTTTCTCTGTGTAATTTTTGAAGTTGGACACATCAAAACAGTTTTACTTTCCTACAAACAATCAGGACACTTTTCCCGATCCATGCACCAGCACTGGTTATTCCTTGGGCTTTGTCTACCCTGGACTGGAGTCCTGAATTGCTGGACAGAAAGACAAAACCAGCAGCAGTCACAGTGTGTCCTGGTTCAGCTTGAAAGCTTGTTATGCTGCACTGCACCAGTCACAGCACTGACAGCTCTCTGCCCCACTGACAGTCAGCTCACTCCTCAGGGCAGGGAAAGATGTCCTGGTTGTCAAACAGCTCAGCCTTGTCTGCTCCACCACCCACCAGTACTAGCACTGATGAACCCAGCAACTGACTTAAGACAGGTCTACCCAAAGGGTGATCCCAGCTCAAAGAGACACTCTGCTCCTCTTTCCCCTGCTTGCTGCAACCAAGCCAACAGATTGCAAACAAATTGCCATTGCAAGTGGTGGGATTTGCTGTCTGTCCTTAGCATGCACCTGGGCAAGATGCTATGCATTCTTCTCCATAGCTAGCCGCTCATGTTGTCCCATGTTTTCAGCCCTCTACCTCAGTGGGAGCCAGTGCAAGTATAACTTCTTGCGCTGGGAATTACTCCCCCGGCGTCCAAGGTAGACATGCCCCGAACACCCATGCTCTATCTTTTGTTAGAAAAAAGAAAAGAAGAATCAGGTCCACTCAGAAGCAGAATGGGTATATGGTGCTGTAACACAGGGCTCCGCCCCCTGCGTTCGGGAGGCGTCCTCCCCTCGAGTCTCTAGCCCCTATTGGGCGTGACCACCCGGTCCTTTGTCCCCTTGCCCTAGGCAGGGGCTCGGCCCGCCTGGAGTGGGGCGGGCCTCCCAGTCTTTAGTCCCTCAGTCAGGGTCCCATGAGTGAGTATCACGGTCTCAGGAGTGGGGGTTTAGGGTTCGCTCGCGTCACCGGAAGGGTTGCAAGTCGGGGGGGGGGGTGGTACTTGGCAATGGGATCAGTGGAGGTGTGGGGTCCTCCCACTCCATTGTATCCCAGCTCAGGTCCCCAAGGGGGGCTAGAGCTGTGGGGCCTGGGTCAGTGGGGTCCGGGCCGCAACACACTGACCGCCGAGTACCGGAGGCTTCGGTGTATGGGTCAGCGGGGTCCCAGCCGCAACACACTGCCCGCAGAGCGTCGGAGGCCTCCGTGTGGGGGTCAGCGGGGTCCGGGCCGCAACACGCTGCCCCCGCGAGGAGACCTCCCGCGGAGGCCCGAGCCTCGATTTTCCCCTGGCCACCCTGGGGCCCTCATCTCGGCCATACCTCGCTGTCCAGTTCCTCTGGGTAGTCGCTCAGGGGTACATTGTAGAAACCCTCTGTCTCATCAGGTGGAGGCAAGTCCGGAAGTGTGTCCAGCTCCTCAGCGAGGGGTAGCTCCTCCAGGTCACATGAGGGGGGTGCCGGCGCAGGATCCTCGTCAGCCAGGGGTAGCTCCTCCAGGTCGCATGGGGTAGGCCAGGCACTGGGCTCTTCAGCCGCTAGGGGTAGCTCCTCCAGGTCCTCCGAGGTAGCTTGGGGTGCAGGCTCACCTTGCCGTGTTCCACACCTTGAGAAAAGGTGCAGGGCCTACCCCTTTGAGTGCCCCGTGCACATAGTACTCGCTATCCACTGCCTTGGGGATGGCCATCTATATCAGACGAAGGTTCCTCCTTTCTTGGGCACCTACATAGCTTTAACTTCAGTCTTCCCTCTGGCAGGGCGCAATACTCATATTTCCTCTCTCTCTCTCTCCTTCCCTCCCTGCCCAACTGCATAACTGCCCCCATACCCAGCGCAGCCCTTGGTGCTACCGCTCCCTCCCCACACGCGTCAGCAGCGTCTGGCATATTTGCGGTCCCCCCCTCACTTCTCTCAAGGACCTCGTTGACACCACTGCTATTTCCATGGTGCAACATGTAGAGAACTCCGTTTTCCTAGGGAACGTATGGCGGCTTCGGTGGTTCTCCCACCTCTTTTCTCCTCCGTTTATGCCCCCTCCCCAGGCAGGGATCCCGTCTGGTTCTCTGATAATGGGGCGTCCCTTGAACTGGTGACCACTCGACTTAGGTTCCCTTCTCAAGCCTAGAAGGACCCTCATTGGTACCTTCCCTCATATCAAGCCTTAGAAATGCCTCCTGGACAACCCTGACAGACAAGGTGGTAGAGCTACTCCCAAGACAAAGACCATAGGTATTGAGTCTGGAGGTTCTCTCCTGGCTGCCCCTTGATCACCTAGGGACTCTCTAACAATAGTGGAAGTTTCTTCTTCGAGTGCTGCTCCTGGCCATTCTCTTGTAGGTGTCTGCACGCCACGTGCACGGCACGCCGGAACTTTTTTCCATAGCACCCTCGGGGCCGGCTCTAGCGCCCCCTGGAGTGGTGCCTTAGCCACTCCCTATATATTCCCCAGCCGGCCCCCCTCCTCCTCAGTTCCTTCTTACCGCCCATCGGTCGCTGGAACGTTGTCTGACTGCTTGCAGTCTGCCTTCATAGCTACCTGGTTGTATATAGATATTTAGTTGTTAGTAGTTTGTTGAAGTTTAGTATTTATAGAGTTAAAATTAGGATTCGTTGTGCCCGCCCAGGGCTCGGGGTTGGGCTATGCCGGGGTTTAAAACATGTGGGTGCTGCAAAAAGCCGATGCCAGTAGATGACCTGCACAGTTCTTGCTTACTGTGCTTGGGGGAGGCTCACCTTTCAGACCGGTGCAAAATTTGTAGAGCCTTTAAACCGCGGACGCAGAAAGATCGAGTCCAGCGTTTGAAGCTCCACATGATGGAGGAAGCCCTACGCCCAGCAACGGTGGAATCCGGATCGAGTTCGGCACCGTCGGTACAGAGCGCTCCAGCGGCGTCGACGGCGTCGGCACCGGCACCGAAGCCCGCCCTCAAGAAGCAGCGAGAGCCTCGGCACCGCTCGGCGTCTCCGGTGCCGTCAAAAAGGAAGAAGCCCAAAGGGCATTCTCCTTGGCGCAGCTCTGCGAGCCAAAAGGACAAGGGACAGGTGGACTTAACTAGTGCTCCCTCTCCCTCTCCGGCACTGGAATCCAGAGAGATCCGGTACAGCCTGGTTTCGGTGGCTTCACCTACGAGGGAGATTCTGGACGAAGACCTCGTGCTGCCTACCACTCCGGAGGCTTTTTCAGCGGCGCAGGAACTGTGTGGTCCGGGGGACCCTCAGACCCCAGGGCCGAGTCTGCCAGCACCGCGAGTGGTACCGTCACGCGGGAAGCCAACACTGCTCCGAGCTCCGGCGAAAACGCTTCGTGCGGAACCGAGCCCATCCCATCGGCACCGCTTTCCGGTCTCACCCGCGGTGGTGGCGGCAGCAGGGACCCCCCCCGGTACCGGTCTCCAGTACCGGCCCCACGGGACCTCGACCAACGGCACTGCGAGAGTCGTCGCTCCGGAGGGCACCGTTCACTGGTACCATCGTCTATGGCACCACCGTGGTCTCCAAGGAGCAGCCCTTCGTCGAGCTCCGCGGAGGACTCTGGACTGAGACGCCGTCACAAAGCCGCGCGGCCGCCACAACCAACCCAGGGGGCTCCTACATTTCAACCCCAGTGGGCCAGCTGGCAACCGGGTGCCCAATGGCCTTTTTGGACCCCGTGGGCCTTTTATCAAGGTCAAGGGCCGGCAGGCCCGATGGTGGGACCGCAGAGCCACCAGCCTCCATCGGCGACCGTAAGTGCTCCCCCCGGTACCGGGGATGGCTCCGAGGCAGATTTCCCGGGAGAGGACCAAATAAGTGTGTCGAGCAGGATGCACAGTGTTCGATCGGGGGCTCAGTCGGTGACTCTCGACCCGGCGGAATCTTCCTCATCCCCTCCGGATGAGGCTGTGGCAGGGGCGAAGCCATCTTCCCTTCCGGACGATGCCTCTGCTCACCAAGAACTCCTTTGCCAAGTTGCTCGGGGTCTGAAATTGCAGGCAGAGGAAATTGTGGAGGACGCAGACCCCATGGTGGACATTCTGTTGCCTGAAGGCCCGAGCCGTATTGCCCTGCCTTTTATTAAGACTATCCAAAATACCACGAAGGCCTTGTGGCATACTCCGGCGTCAATTGCCCCAACGGCCGAGCGAGCAGAAAAGAAATATTTTGCTCCCTCAAAAGGCTATGAGCATTTTTACTCGCACCCCACTCCGAGTTCCTTGGTAGTGGTGGCAGCGAATGAGAGGGAACGGCATGGCCACCCGGCATCGACTCCTAAAGCAAAGGAGGCGAAGTGCCTAGACTTGTTTGGCCGTAAGACTTATTCGACCGGGGGCGTCCAGCTCAGGATAGAGAATCAGCAAGCTATCCTAAGCAGGTACATGTTTAACGCCTGGTCCTCCTTGGACAGGTTTTCAGATCAGCTGGACCAGAGCACCAGAGACGCCCTCTCAGCATCCATCAAGGAGGGCAAAGTGGTCACTAAGGCTCTCCTTCAGTCCGCACTGGATGCAGTGGATGCGGCAGCTCGAGTAATGGCGTCAGGAGTGACCATGAGACGTTGCTCTTGGTTACAGGCTTCGGGTCTCCCCATGGAGGTACAGGCCACAATACAGGACCTTCCCTTTGAGGGCCCGGATCTGTTTTGACAACAGATGGATGCCTGACTGCAGACCCTGAAAGATTCTAGGGCGCTGATAAAATCCTTGGGCCTTCACACCCCAGCTACCCAACGGGAGCCGTTCAAACCGCCACCGCCCCCAAGGCCATTCCGTCGGTGCCAGGAGGACGACAGGCATCACAGTAGACGAGGGCGTAGGCCTACGGGACGCCAGTCGGGCGATCAGGGGGGCGCACGCCAGCCGGCGCCACAGAAAAAGGGCTTTTGAAGGTCAGCCCGAGGTCGTCGTACCACTCAGGCCAGATCCAGAGACTCCCTCCTTCTTCAACAGACTTTCCCGTTTCTTCCCGGAGTGGCTCAAGATCACTTCGGACCTTTGGGTCCTCAGAACTATTTGGGATGGCTAGTCCCTTCAATTTGCTTCTTTGCCCCCGCAGGCGTCCCCGTCCCACCTTTGGACTACTCCAGGGGACCCAACGCTTACAAGCCTGCTAAAGGAGGAGGTTCAGGCCCTACTCCAAAAAGGGGCAGTGGAGGCGGTCCCGCACAGCAGGAGGGGCAAAGGTTTTTACTCCCGTTACTTTCTGATCCCCAAATCGAAAGGGGGGTTCCGACCAATTTTAGACTTGAGACGCCTCAACCGCTTCCTCCGAAAGATTCGTTTCCGGATGGTTTCCCTTTCCTCCATTATTCCCGCTCTGGATCTAGGCGACTGGTACGCCGCCCTTGACTTGCAGGATGCATACTTCCACATCGCAATTCATCCGTGTCACAGGAAGTACTTGCGCTTTGTGGTAGGGAAGGACCACTTCCAGTTTACGGCCCTTCTGTTTGGACTTTCGGCAGCACCACGGGTTTTCACGAAATGCCTAGCAGTAGTGGCCTCCTTCCTCAGGAGGAAGGGGATCAGCCTCTTCCCGTACCTGGACGACTGGTTGCTCGTGGGCCGTTCGTCACAGGAGACTCTGGACTATCTAATGGTAACTCAGTCACTATTTAGCAGGCTAGGCCTCCTAGCCAACACACAAAAATCGGTGCTATCTCCGACGCAGAAAATAGAATTTATAGGGACGGTTCTGGACTCTGCTGTAGGGTGAGCGTCCCTCCCCGCATCCCGGTTCCAGGAGATTCAAAAGGCAGTAAACTCACTGGTGAAGTTCCCTCTAGTGTCAGTGCGGGAGTGCCTGCGCTTATTGGGCCTCATGGCAGCCTGTACATTTGTAGTCCTTCACGCCAGGCTCCGCATGCGCCCGTTCCAGCTATGGCTGTCGAGTGTGTTTTGCCCTGTGAGAGACAATATGGATGGAATGGTCACAGTACCCGCGTCAGTGTTGGAGAACCTCAGATGGTGGACCCACAAGGAGAACCTCTGTGCAGGGATCCCCTTTCAGCAAGATCAACCATCGGTTCATCTAATGTCCGACGCCTCGGACAAGGGGTGGGGTGCCCATCTCGGCGCTCTCAAAACCCAAGGCATGTGGACGGAAAGGGAGTCGGCCCTCCACATCAACGTCAAGGAGCTGAGGGCAGTGCGCCTAGCATGCGAGGTTTTTTGAGACCAGCTTCACGATCGGACGGTGTCAGTTTAGACGGACAATACAATGGCGATGTTTTACATCAACAGGCAAGGGGGCGCCCACTCCAGACAACTCTGTCAGGAGGCCATGGCCCTCTGGGAGTTCTGTATTCATCACAGGATTCACCCTGTCGCCTCGTATGTCCCGGGCCTCCAGAATACCATAGCGGATGGCCTGAGCAGACGGTTCCTGACCCACGAGTGGTCTCTTCACCCAGAAGTGACAGCACAATTCTTCCGGAGGTGGGGTCACCCCGTGCTGGACCTATTTGCCTCGCCAAGCAATGCCAAATGCCCCCTGTTCTGCTCCTTCCAGGGGCTAGGCCCGGGCTCGAAAGGAGATGCCTTCGAAGTCCCGTGGAATGGGAGGCTGTTGTACGCTTTTCCCCCGACGCCTCTGGTCCCCAAGGCACTACAGCGCATAAAGGCTCAACGAGCGACGGTCATCTTGGTGGCCCCGTCCTGGCTGAGGCAGCATTGGTATATGACCCTCCTGAGGCTTTCCAGTTGCAACCCCGTGCCGTTACCCCAACGGTCCGACCTCTTGTCGCAGGACAACGGCTCACTTCTCCACCCCAATCTGGGAACATTGAACCTTCATGCCTGGCTCCTTCATGGTTAATGGCAAATGAACAACTATGCTCGTCCCCGGTGAGGCAGGTGTTGTGCAGTAGCAGGAAGGCGTCCACAAGGTCCACGTATATGGCCAAGTGGCGCCATTTTGTGCATTGGGTGGAGGAAAAAGACAGGGATCCATACTCACTGCCCGTTCATGCCATCCTGGACTACATTTGGCACCTAAAGTCATCTGGACTGTCCCTCTCATCCCTAAAGGTTCATCTGGCAGCGATAGCAGCCTTTCGCCAGGTGGACGAGCACCCATCGCTCTTCTCACTACCCATAGTGAAACGTTTTCTCAAGGGTTTGTCAAAGCTGTATCTGCCAGTGCGCACCCCAACGGCCCAATGGGACTTGAACTTGGTCCTTTCCCATCTCTCGGGACCTCCTTTTGAGCCGCTAGCGTCATGCTTGCTACTCTACCTTTCCTGGAAGGTGGCGTTTCTAGTGGCGATCACGTCAGCAAGGAGGGTGTCTGAGCTGCGCGCCTTATCGGCGGACCCTCCCTATACAACCTTCTTCAAAGACAAGGTGCGGCTGCGCCCTCACCCGGCGTTTAGACCTAAGGTGGTGTTGCAGTTCCACGTCAACCAGGACATATACGTTCCGGTCCTCTGCCCCAAGCCCCACGTGTCCAAGGGTGACAGGCGGCTCCATAGGCTGGATGTACGTAGAGCGCTAGCGTTCTATATTGATCGGATGAAATCGTTCCGCAAGTGGCCCCAGCTATTCGTGGCAGTCGCTAATAGGATTAGAGGGCAACCCGTCTCCTCGCAACAAATCGCGACATGGATTATAGCATGTATTAGGGAGTGCTATAAGCTTGCAGGGACACCGCTTCCGCATGTCACGGCCCACTCTACAAGGGCCCAGGCTACATCAACAGCATTTTTGGCAGGGGTCCCGATCACTGAGATCTGCAGGGCGGCGACCTGGTCTTCGCCGCACACCTTTGCGCAACACTACGCCGTCACCCAGCAAGCCCGGCAGGACGCAGCACTGGGTGCAGCAGTGTTGGAATCGGTATCCCTGTGACGTTTCCCACCTCCTAAGATAAGGCTAGTGACTCACCTACAAGGGAATGGCCAGGAGCAGCACTCGAAGAAGAAGAAGAGGTTGCTTACCTGTAACCGGTGTTCTTCGAGAGGTGTGCCCCTGGCCATTCTGCTCCCTCCTGCCTCCCCACTTACGTTCAGGGTCAAAGGAACTGAGGAGGAGGGGGGCCGGCTGGGGAATATATAGGGAGTGGCTAAGGCGCCACTCCAGGGGGCGCTAGAGCCGGCCCTGAGGGTGCTATGGAAAACTTCCGGCGTGCCGTGCATGTGGCGTGCAGACACCTACAAGGGAATGGCCAGGAGCACACCTCTCGAAGAACACCGGTTACAGGTAAGCAACCTCTTCTTTTTCCTTCCACCTTCCCCCGCTTTTCCCATGCTCTAGTAAGAGACGAAGGGAAATCCCGATGGGTCCAAACCGGGGGGAGGTGAACCTCCCCCTTTTATATTCTAGCAGTCTATAGGCCTTCCCGTCAATTACTAGGCCACATTGCAGCCAGTACTTTCCATGCCTCTCCTATGAGAGCCAGTTATAGGGCCAATCCGGTTGTATCACACGCTCTGCACTTGGGGTCACTTATTCCCGCCGAAGGCCTGTCCTGCTTGACCCAAACCCCTAGGCCATAGGCCGTGCTTCGTGGCCTTCTCAGCCAACCTCGAGCCAGCTCGTGGTTTTACCCTTACTTCCCTTTGCTCAGATGCCCCATGGTGGCCATTGCCCGTCTCCCTTTGCGTCATATGTAACTAGCAGCCACCAACTAGTCTATGGCTAGGTGGGTCGTGGAAGCCTGCGGTGCTCTATGCTTTCTTGCGTCCCACGAAGACGCACCTACTCGGCTAGCCCTCTTGCGAGCCTTTGATGTTCTCCCGTGCGTCCATAAAAAGCGCCTTGGGCCAACTTATCAGACAGTTATGTTCCGAGTTCCCCCCTTCGGCAGGGCACCCACACAGTCTGATCCAAGATTGCCTTCCCTTTACCAGCCCAGGTGACCTGGCCTGACCCTTATTCTTCCACCACTGTGGGTTCAGGCCTACCCTGTCCTGGCAGACCCTCAGCAATTGCCCTCCGGGCCATCAGGCCCGTTCACCGTTTTTCCCGGTAAGTGCCTTGCTGGGGGTTCTGCTCCACGGGACTTGTCGCAGTGCTGAAGGCAGAAGTACCAACTCCACCCGCCATCCGTCAGCATGGCTAGTAGTGCCCTAATACTGAATGCATCCAAGCAGCACTCGAAGAAGAGCGGTGGGTTACCTACAGTAACCGTCCTTCTTCGAGATGGGCTGCTCGGATCCATTAAGGTCCCTTCCCTCCGTCCTCGCTTCTGGAGTTGGTGACTCCAAGAAACTGAGGAGGGGGTGGAGAGGCGGCCGTATGTATAGTCGCGGGTGTTGCGAGGGGCGGTGGCTGCCTCCCCTCTTCTGACAGGCTAGGAAAAAAGCTTTTCTGTACAATCCGGCGCTCCAGCACGGAGACACCTAATACTGAATGGATCCGAGCAGGCCATCTCGAAAAAGGACAGTTACTGTAGGTAACCCACCATTCCTCCTTTTCCCTTGAGTGTCCTCATTTGCTGCTGGAAAGGGTGTGGCTGCAGGGTGGAAAGCATGAGGACAAGGGGCAGATGCAGTGAATTAATGGACGTGCCGCTGGGTCCCCAGCACTCTAAAACAATTCATTACTGATGGGAAGATGGCCTTGTGGGTAAGGTGCTGACCTGGGACTTGGGCTCTCTGCCTTTTAATGTGACTGTGGGCAAATCCGTTTGGCTCAGCTTCTCATAGGGAGCTCCCTTGGCCTTCAGGGGGCATTAGCTGCTGGCACAGTTTGAGGATCAGGCCTTTTATCTGTCTATCTTCACCCTGCTCAGCTGCATGATAGGGACAATAACAGCTTCTTTGCCCCCACCTCCCATCTTGTGCGACAGGGCTGCCTAGCACATGTCCTGCCGAGGGTAGCAATGAGTGGCAGTGCAGGGTGTGGAGAAGCTGGCACTGGCTGCACAGACTGTCTCTCCAAACTAAGGGCTGGGGGGATCTGCTGTTCTCTCTACCCATCCAGATAGGACATCTGGATGAAAGTCTGCCAAATCCAAGCATCCGCTGTGCCCCACCCTTGGTGTAAGAGGCGGGATTTCCCTACAGCCATTCCAGGCTTCGTCCTGAGTGGGTATATCAGGCTGTGCTTTTCCAGAGCTGTTGGCACCCCTGCCCATGGCGAAAATGACAGGAGGAAGGGCAGAGGTGTGGGGTGGCCACAGGCAGGGCCTAAAGCCAGGGTCAGATATGGGAGGGATAACAATTTGGGGTTCCATTTTGGGCACCTGGCATGGGCATGGTGGGCATCAGAGGTGGAGGCTGCAGTATCCCAGGTGGCTGACCAGGGTGTCAGTGGGTTTGCCTCCAGAGCACATGTGAAGAGCTGAATTTTAGACACATGGTGCAGGATGAAGAGGCCCATTCCCTACGGCAGTGTTTCCCAACCAGTGTGCCATGGCACACAGGTGTGCCATCAGTTCTGAGCAGGTGTGCCACAAAATTTTTTTGAAAACCTACTCAAAGAGCTCTGGATTGGTTCTTTGGCTCCTTAAATATTCATAAGTCTTTTGGAAACTATATGGTGGGGGGGGGGCGCAAATTAATTATAGGTAGCAAGGTGTGCCATGGCAGAGAAAATTTTGGGAACCACTGCCCAGCAGTACCCAGTGCTGGGCTGAGAATTGTCTGGGCAATGGGCCGCAGTTTGGGTGGGCCTTGATAACTGAGAGTGGCTGAGGGCGCATTGGGGAGGGGCTGGGTCTCTGCCCCAGTCTCATCCGAGAGGAGAGTGGGAGGAGTGGTTTCCCACCCCATATGGTTTATGTGGGGCAAGGACAGGGCCCCGATGGGGGGAGACCAAGGTATTTTACCTCTCCCTTAGGATCCCGTGTGGTACCCACTGCAGTTAGGGTCTTGGGGGGGAAGAAAGCATCACCCCCGAAAGGCAGATCAAGCGCCACCTGCTGTGCAGTGGGGGACACCCTGGCTTCCCTAAGCGAGGCTGCTCGGCGGATGGTTACAGACGAGGCCATGGTGCGGGCTGCTGTATCTACCGTGTCTTAGCACTGATCTCTCAAGCATGGCATTCCCAGTTATCACCTTCCACTGAGAAGATTCTAGGAAGAGCTTTGCTGTTTCCCAGTCTAGCCTTTCCACTTCCCTTTTGCAGCTACATGAAAGCCCCCTGTATGTCTGTCCTCTGCAGCTTGTCCTGCACATGCTTGAGCCTTCTTCCCATTTCCTGACCTTTCTCTGTCTCCTGCTTTTTCTTGTGTCTGAGCCTTTCCTCTTCAAAGCCTTTCCTATGCTCTGTTGGAAGATGCCATCTCCACTGGATCCAGAACCAAGGAATCTTTAGTCCCTTGTAGAGAGATACAGCAAATGGCCTTCTTTGATCCAGGAGGGCCCAGCTTCTCATCCGTGCTCTGGTTGGAAGGGGCATCTAGCTCTCCTTATCCAAGCCAGGGACAAATTCAGTTCAGCAAATGCAGCTCAAGTCTCCTTATCTCTTATTTTTCTGATTTTATCTGCATCACTTTATTTCCCTGTGCATCAGTTTCACGTGTGTAAAATGGGGATGACGTTTACCTACTCTAAGGGGGCTGCTAGGCTCCAAGCCTGAGGAGATTCTTGGATGGCAGGTGCTAGCAAATCCAGGGCAATATTAATGTAAGGGAGATATTCTATTCTTTGGTGCAACTGAAAATGTGGAAGCTGTTTCTTTCTCCCACATTGCTTCAGTTAGCACCCATGTCTCTGATCCCTGCTGTGTACACTTAAGCTGTGAATGGGCAGAGCACTGGAGACTCTAGTCTTTTGAGGGCATAAATAGGACGGACAAGGTGCCTAGGATTTTGGGCAGAAGAGGAAATTTCCTCCCTAAATAAGCTGGTGCTCAAGGCACAGGTGGGTCAGCACCATGGGGAGCAAAGTCATTTATTTACATCCCTAAATATGGAGTTAGGTACCTGACTAAATGACTTGCTTGAGGTCAGTCCAGAAAAGGACTGAACTTTCTGGTGCCTCCTGCAAGACCAGATTTCCCCTTAGCAGTGACCTTCTAGGTCTGCCCTGTCAGTTTCCAGCTGACCCACCTGTGCCTTCTCTGGGGTAATTTTGTCACTGAAAGAGGACATGGGTGTGTTTGCTATCTGCTCCCCCTTGGGTTGGGGACTTGCTCTCCATTTGGTGCAGTGTGGAGCTGCAGCATAAGAGCAGTGGTTCCCAACCTTTTCTAGGCCTGGAACACCTTTTTAATGTAAAATACCGTGCGCTCCCTGGCTGTATGTGGGATGATGGGGCGCCACTGTGAGAAAAATCTGGCCTGCACAGACAGAGTCTGGCCTGCATGGGCAGAGTCTGGCTGCAGAACAGGAGCCGCTGCGGCCATGGCCTCCTCCCCATCCCCATGCCGGTGAGCAGAGCAGCTGTGGCCATGGCCCCGGCCCCCAGCCAGCCCCTGCAGGAGAGCAAAGCTGAGCTGCCATCAGCATCAGCAACTGACGAGTGACAGAACCAGGCAGCCCTCTTGGGAGCACTGGGGCCACAGCTGGGTTTCAGCCCCAGTGGGGAGCAGTGCCACAGCCCTCCTGCAATATGTCAGCAGACCCCCACATGCCCATGGACCTCAAGTTGGGAACCACTGGCGTAGAGCACACACGCTGTGCTCGCCCTGGGGGAGATTGATTTCCCTCATCTGATAGGAAAGCAGTTCAGATATTTGGACTAAAAGTAGCTGGGGAGAGCATAACGCTGTCACTACATCCAAATGGAACAGTTCCATTTGCAGCCAGCTCGGGCAGAGGGCCCCCACCCCTCAGTGCTTCAGGACTTTGCTTAAAGATCTTGTGCAAACATGCAGCACTTCTGAGTGCAGTGTGAGCCAGATGCTTCATGTGCCAGGCCTGGGGAGCCAGTGCTGTAGAAATCAGGCTCCCAGGTGTGTACATGGCTGTGACTGCAAAGCATACTCTCCTTTGTTCGCCATTAGCTCCCATCTCAGATGTGCCTGCCAGGTATGCTGTGCAGGAACTGCTAGCATCTCGAGTCCATCTCAGCAGCACAAATGGCAGCTGTTTCCTTAGGGTACAGGAGCTGCAGCCTCCAAAATGGACTCACTTCTGTCTTGCTGCCCTCTCCCTGGGAGGTTCCTGCTTGCCAGGGTTGCTACCTTGTCCACATGCCACCTGTGAACTAACAAGGACCTTCTACAAGGGCCGTCGGCAGCTTTACCTTCTGGAGCAAGTATGTGGGTCTCCTAACGATCCTGGAGGGTGGCTCTGCTAACTCACCTCACGCCTCCCAGTGCAAAGACAGCTCCTGCAAGAGCATGGGACATGTAATTCCCAGCTCAGCTAGACACACGTGTGCAAGCTCAACAAAACTAGGGCTGACAAATGGCGGTGTGACCCAGTGGCCCACCGGCTGACTGACAAAATATGCACCTAGGGTCTGGGTTTGATCTCATCTGGGTGGCCAGTCTCATGTGGCCAGATGATTCATATTCACACACTGGCTCAAACACAGCTACTGTGTCATCTCCCCAAGCTGGGAAAGGCATTGGCCAGCAGCTGTGTGGACATGCTTCCAGTTCCTTCAGGACATGCTTTTTTGGAACAGAAATGAAATATGGGTCTTCTCTCCAATTTATGGGGGCATGTCTGGTAAACAAAGCTGCCTCTCTGCTGGAAGGGATAGAGCCAGATCTTCCATGCACTGACATCAACACAGCTTCGCTGAAGTCACAAGGTTCATGAGGCTCTGGCCCATGAAGTGGGTGGAATTTGATCACGTCAGTCCCATGTGTGCTGAGTAGAGCCAGAGAGTGTCCCTCCAATATATCTAGAAGGTGCTTTCAAGGATAAAGGAGCGGGTCTGCTCTCTATAAACTCCTTTCAGATTTCTGTAGGAGACCATGAAAGCTATTAAATGGTGAAAATTGGATTCTTTTCTCCCCTTTAAAGCCAGCAGGTCTGCAGTGGTGTCTCAGAGAGCAGCCTTTGGTCTACACTATGTGAAGACTGGCTTTTGACCTCACCACATTGATCATTCATAGAGTCATAGGGTTGGAAGGGACCTCATAGGTCAGCTAGTCCAACCCCCTGCCAGAGGCAGGACCACTCCCGTGGTTTTGTCCAGCCGGGCCTTAAACACTTCCAAAGAAGGAGATTTCACCACCTCCCTTGGCAGCTCATTCCAAGGCTTCACCACTCTCCTAGTAAAAAAGTTTTTTCTAATTTTTTTGAGGTGCTATTTATACTGCAGCCAATCTGAATGTGGGGTGGCTGGAACAGTAGGTCCCCAGCACATGGGGGAATGTGGAAGACTCTAATCATAGACTCATAGATGAGAGATGGAAGTTGGGACCTCAGGAGGTGATGTAGTCCAACCCCTGCTCAAAGCAGGACATACTTGTCAGTGTCTAGTACAAACAGCCAATTAACTCTCAGAGGTGCCTGTGAGGAGGGTAAATGATGTTATACCTGTCTCCTTGATGGAGGTACTGAGGAACCTTGAAACCGTGCCTCAGTTTCCTCATCGATAAAATGTGGATTGAGCAACTTACCTTCAAAGATTGTGCGAGTGGAATCACTGAGTGTCTGAGTATGCCTGGAAAGGCAGATACCATTTCCTTCCAGACCCCTTTTTCACCCAGGAGTGGCTGTGCTGGTCCAGGGGGCTGGCTGTGTCGCTGGGATGTGGTCTCTAATGCACGTTTAGAGGAACATGAGATTACAAGCTGAACATTGTCATCATAATGGTTTCATTTTGTCCCTGCTTCAGCTCTCATTATTGTCTGTGTCAAAGGAATGAGGGACCGGACTGCAGTGGTTAATGGAAGCTGGGCCAATTAGTTAATGAAGTGCTGTGCACTCATTATGATGACAAGCGATCAGCAGCAGGGGAAGGAGATGGCCCCAAATGAATGTGCTCACTCACAGGACAATAGGGACTGCAAGGGACGCCAGGAGAAAGACTGAAGTGCTATGAAATACACAGCCACACCAGGATTGTACCAAGGCTGTGAGGGGAGCTCTGTCGAATCCATCCGTTGCCCCAGCTGGCAGAGTACGTGGCTTCAGATGTCTGCTCTGGTTCTGCTGTACATGGGCAACACTAGGTGACCGCTGTTCTCGTTGTATCCTGGTCACATTGAGTGGCCCCAGCTGAGAGCAGGTCCCACAGTGCTAAGGGCTCTACAGACACACAATGAGAGATGGTCCCTGCCCTGAGGAGCTTGCCGTCTATAGAGACAAGACAGACAAAGGAAGGCAGGGTAAACAAAGACCTACCACAGGCCCAGAACTCATCTTCTGAATCCCATTCTTGTGCCCTAGCTGCCCACCCACACTGGATTGTTCCTTTGGCTGGGCTGGGAGTTACCACCTGGTGTCAAGCCATTTTCCAAGTGCCTCTAGGACTGGTGAGCAGAGCTGGGTTGGCTCCAGATCACCTAACGAGGCTTGAGATTGCCTTATCATCCAGCTCCTCCCCACCCTTCCCACTGCTTCGCTTTTTATGCTGCACCACCTAGCCCGGACCTTGCCCTGGCTGAGTTCCGTGGGCCTGGATTACAGCCAAACTCTAGTCACTTGTTAACCTGGGAAAGCAATTTCAGAGCCTAGACTAGGTGCAAGGGAAGCCGTGTGGGTCCCGTCTGGAGAACAGCAGGCCAGATTGAGGTTCAGTGGCTGAGGGTGCTAGAGCTAGTGTACACCAGAGTATAGCAGGGAGATGTGCTTCCACAACTGTGGATGGGAGCCACGACTCTAGCAGTTGGAGATGCTACAGATCAGCATGGAACAGGGCCTGAAAGTGAAAGAGAGGAGCACCTGCTGCTTAGAGCTGGCACAAGTGTGGAGGAGTGCTGGACTGGACTAGCCAGCAGAGAGGAAGCAGGAAGCTGTTACCAAAATTCAGGTACCAGGATTGTCTTGGTGCCGTCAGAGCCAATAACCACACCAAGGGTGAAAAGGTATTTGCTTTATTGCATTTGTGATCACAAATGGGTCCCCTGAATAAAGACAGAGAGACCCCGATTACAGCAAGAGTTTAGCCTTATATTCAGTTATATGTAATAAGCCATATAAGGTTACAGACAAAGAAATGATACATAATTGGCTAAAAGAAATTAAGGGGAGTGGGGAGGTAACGGATTTTTAGGGAGACGGGAAGTTATGGGAGTTCACAGAAAAAGGGAAGTAAGGGGGGTTTCGTTAGTGCCTGTCTGGTAAACAACATGATGTTTTTATCTAAAGGAAATGATTTCATGCTACAGCTTACAGGGTTTAGCACTATATGTCAGCTTTCAGCTTATAGAGTTTAGTACCATAGATCAGCTTACAAAGCTGCATGTATTTGTAGTCTTTTCAGAGCAGTAAGTATCAGCTCCTGCCTTCCCAGTCCCCACACGAGAAGCGCTAGTATAGATTCAGTGTGTGTGAAGTCCTCAACAGAGAGTCCATTGCTGCAGCCAGCTGGACTCGTGCACATGAAACACAGGAATTCCTTTTCAGGTGTGGGGGGTGAATGAACACACTGACCCCAGCTTCAGCTTGTGCCAGTTAGATTGTAACTTAGTCCAACACCCCTCCCCTCCAGCTGCATGGGCCCTTGAAACCTTGAGGTAGGGAGCATGAGAGCCCTAGAGGCAGAGGAGAGTGGTGCTAACTCTGGATATGCAGCTCTGAGACCATGAGGGCTTTGGTTTTCCTTGAGCATGAGGGAGGAGGGTGCTTGCTTCAGCACAGGCAAGGCTATGGTTTCCAGTAACTCCTGTGGTCATAGGGAGGTGCAGCCTGGAGACTTCCAGTCCCAGCCCACAATATTCCTTCTTGTAGGAATCTGGCTATTAACCCAGTGCCTCTGGCCATGTTCTGTCTTGGGTGATTCCCTGACTCCCCACTGTGCCACATCAGCCACAGATGCCTGGCTTCATTCCCACTGAAATATGTCTGGGCATTGTACTGGCAAAGACTGTGCTAGTCCTCAGAGGCAGCCACATTTCTCCTATGGCTGAGAGACTCCATAGCCTGTCAGTTGCTTTGGGGAGCCTTGGAGGGGGAAGATGCTGTCTGAGGGTTGGGTGGAGAGGCTGGCTGAAGATTGGCCCCCATGACCACTGAGACCAGCTGGGACATCCTTTCCTATCCCAAACCTTGAGCTTGCAAGCTCCTCTCCACCATCCTCTCAGGCCTCTCTGGGGTGTTCTTTCATTAGTGCCACCCCATGCATCTCCTCACAGCCTGTAAGCCCCACATTGCATTGACCCACTTAGTGCTCAGCCCAGGGCCCTCTGTTAGCTGCTGGGCCGGTGATGCCACACAGCTGCTCAGGGATTCTCACCATTTGGACTTCCATTTTGCAGAACGTGCAGGAGCTGTTCCAGGTGCGGGTTGCCAGCAGCTCTATGGCACACAGCTACCTCTCCCCTCAGGACAGCAGGCCTCTCTGCCACCCTGCCATTGACAGGTAAGAGACCTCGCCTGCCAGGAGGGGAGCAGTGGGGAGTGGCTGAGCAAGATGATGGGAGGCGTGGGTCTAGCGTGGGTTACCCTCCCCACCCATGGAGTGCTTCTCAGCCGTGTCAGCGTCCTGGGAACAAAGGGGTGCAGGGTGACCTGCCACTGGCCTGCTGTCATTACAAGAACCTGGGCTGTGGGGCCAAACAGGGAGTAGCCAGGTCCAGGGGGTGCAAGGACTATAGCCAGGGTCAGGCACAGGAAACAGAGTGGGGCAAAGCTAGGGCGAGGCCTCGGTTTCACAGGTAGTGAGACACACACATTCTCTTAGCTGCTCCTTAAGAAGAACTGGGGGTTCCTACCTCTCCCCTCCCACATGCATCTGCCAGTGCCTGCATCCTCATCCAAGGACCCTGCTGACTCCTATGACTAGCTGCACTTGGGCAGGGATGGCATTTCTCTGAAGCTGCATTTCCTTCTTTCTCAGTGCCTCCAAGCACATGGGCACCTGCTGGCCAGGGTGTGTGTGTGAGGTCACTGCCCTCTGCTTAATTTGATCAGACCTGCTCAGCTGTGTGGCTCTAGTGCAAGGCCTGTGTTGTGGGAGCAGCCAGATCCAGCTTCCATCCCTGGTGCCTTGTTAAGCCACAAGTAGCCATAGCATGATGCCTGGAAGGCCCAACAGGGCATGGACTTGTACTATTTCTGGGGAAGGCTCTCACTGCCTTTTGCCTGCTTCAAGAAAAATCCCTTCTGGCTCCTTTCTCAGTCCCTGCCCTGCTGTATTTCAGTCTGATGTTGAGGAAGCTGCTGGCACTCTCCATCTGGGGTCACTGAGCGCCTGTACCTGGTGCTTGCCGCTGCAAGGGTGAGGGTGCTGGCTGTGACATGGCCTGCTCGACCGAGGTTGTGGCCAACCTGCCAGGCAGGATGGAAGCCAGTGCTGAGTCCCCTGGGTCAGTTCAGCTGTGGTGTAAAGCCTCTGAAGGCCAGACTAGCATGCCTGTGAATGGGGGTGGGGATGCTGATGGCCCTGCAGAGTGCTGAGGTATGTATGGATGCTGTTATTTTTGGAGAGCAGCACGTGGCCCAGTGTCTGCTGTCCTTGCTGCACCCCAGCCCCACTTCCAGCCTTGCTGATGCTGTTACAGCTCTAGCCCCATTTTGTCCTTGACTTTGCAGGGTTTGTCGCATCCCTTTGTTGGAGGGGTCCTATAGCACCATGGACAGCCCACCTCTGCTTCTTGTCAGCCCCACCTGTTGGGAGCAGCTAGCCTGGGAGAGTCAGCTTCAGCCTTTACCGTAGCAAGGGCACTTTCCCAGATGTCTAGGAAATTTCCCTGCGTTGCTCCAGTGGGCTCTCCGACCCCTCCCTGTACCATGCTCCTGGGTGCACTCCTCAGCACTCATGTTTCTGGGCACTGCACTGTGCAGAGCACCACCTCCCTGCGCCTGCACTCAGAGCTGTACATGTTGACCTACTGTTGCCAGCTCTCGCACTGGGCCAGAGCCCCACTGTTTTGCTGTCATGCTGTTGCCATGGGCACCCCATTGTTACCAGCTGCATCTCATTAGTTCTTCTCTGAGTGCTTGCTCGTGTCCATTCCGATAGGTTGCATGTACAGTCCACCAGAAAGTTTTCCCCCTAGAGGTACCTGGAAAGTTGGCCCCCTGGAGTTGCACCTCTATGGCGTGGTATATAGGGCTCTGCTGACCCTCTGCCTCTTCAGTTCCTGCTTACTGCCCTGGAACAGCAGAGCTCTCACCCGCAGTCTATTCCCGGTTATCAGGTAGTTTTCCATTACCCCTCTCCCTTGCCTTTGGGGACAGGTCATGCCTGGCTTCAAGTCTTGGGGGTCCTGCAAGAAGCCTGTGCCCAGAGAGGTCCCAAGCTTTTTCTGCCGCAAGTGTCTAGAAGAGTCTCACCTGCAGGACTGTTCATACCGTCTGCAGACGCTTCCAGGCCAGGTCCTAAAGAGAGCAAAGCCAAAGACTCAAAATTCTGCTCTTGGAATCTGCTCTTCATCCTGGGGACAGAGCTACAGCCTCTGTGAGTGGTGTGCCAGCCTTAGAGAAGAAAACAATCCCTAGAAAGGACTTTGCTCCTTGAGAGTCTTGGCATCAACATGCTTCCCTGGCGCTGAAGGGTGTGACAGCTAAACAGTCGCAGCACTGCTCCCACTCCCCGTTGCCACATAAAAAAAAAGGCAGAACAAGGCTGCTCGTTGACACCAAAGACCTTGTCACTTGAGGGGGGTGGTAAAGTGTGGCTCACGTTGGGTCACTTCAACCCTGAGCCTGCAGTCATGGCGCCACTAACTCTAGCCCTGATGAAGGATTCATGGGTTATGTCCACACGTACACACTTATTTCAGTCTAAGCTAAATTGAAATAAGCTAATTCAAAATAATATCCATAATTCTATTTAACTTAAATCAAATTGAGGAAAAACACCAAATCAGGGCACCCTGGGAGGTATAGCAGGAGAGCCAGGCAGGGGAAAAAGCCCCCAGGGCAGGGATCCCCTTGCCCTGCATCCCCCACTGCTGATGGGGAGGTGGGAGGGACCATGGGACACCCCGACTACTGCCCGGGGGGTAGGTCACCCAGCCAGCTGGCCCCACAAGGGGAGCTTGCCAGATGCTGCCGCAACAGTGGGTCCCAGACAGGGGGTGGCGGGGGCGGCAGCCGGCTAGCTCTGCTATCCTGGCTTGCCGGCAGCCAGGGGGGCAGTGGGTCCCAGAGCTGGCTCACCCCGCTGCCCCAGCTTGCTAGCAGCCTGGTGGGTGCACGAGCTGGCTAGCTCTGCTGCCCCAGCTTGCTGGCAGCCAGGGGGGTGGTGGGTGCACGAGCTGGCTAGCTCTGCTGCCCCAGCTTGCTGGCAGCCAGGGGGGTGGCAGCCCCGCAGCCAGCTTCCCCCGCTGCCCTGGCTTGCACCGACCACCCCACTGGCTCCCAGCAAGCCAGGGCAGCGGGGGAAGCCAGCTGCGGGATCTGCCGCCCTGCTGGCTGCTGGCAAGCCAGGGCAGTGGGGAAAACTGGCTGCAGGACCCTTCGCCCCCCTGGACCCCTCTGCACCTCCCCACCCTCCCTGTCTGGAGAGGCGGGACTTCCTCCAAGGGTGCCATGCACCCTGGGAGGGAGGTCAATTGTTATATCTATATGTGGGGTATATTGATATAACAGAGCCAGATGTGGTTATTTCAAAACCACAGTTTCAAAATAACCCTCATTTAAATATATAACGAGGTTTTATTATATTGAAATGATTTTCTTTATTTTGAAATAAGGGAGCTCCTTATTTCAAAATAAGGAAACGCCATCTGGACATCGAAATAATGAGTGTTATTTCGATTTAAAAGCTGCGTGTGGACATTCCTGTGGAGTCTGGACCTCATGCCCTCCACTCTGAGTGATGCACAGAAGGAGGAATTGCAGCTACACTGCATGCCAGAGGCCTACGAAGTAGCAAGGGAGCTGATGGAGGACACAGTTCCACCAGCCACACCACCAAGAAAATCAGCCACTTTGCAGTGCCTTCCCAGGGCTGGGGCTACTCTGGAATTGGTACTGGATGATAACCAGGGCGCACCAGAAATACTCTTATCGGATAGCTTGCAATGTGGGCCTACAGGTGGAGGTGGTGTTAGAGAGTGTGGACCATATGGTGGACACCCTGGCCCCAGAGTGCCCCTCCAAAGTCATTTTTTCCCTTATTAAAACCATCAAGGAGACACAAAAACCCTATGGCAAACACAAGCCTTTTTGCCCCCTATGGTGAAAAAATTTGAGAGGAAATACTTCGTGCTAGCCAAGGACCGTGAGCATTTTAAATGGACTGTCCTCCAGGGTCACTTGTAGTTATGCAAACGAGCATGGGAGGCAGGGACAGTAAGGTCCCACACCAAAAGCCCAAGATGCTAAGAAGTTGGAGTTCTTCAGAAGGAAGGTGTGCTCTACTGGAGAACTGCAGCTTAATATAGCAAAGAAGCAGGCCTCCTTGGCAGGTACATCCTGATCTCCTGGCAGTCCATGGAGAAATTCCAGGAGTTGGGTCCATCAGATGTCAGGTCCGAGTTCTCTGCCATGGTGAAGGAGGGTAAGGCAGTGAGAGATACTGCTTCAGACAGCCTTGGATATAGTAGATGCAGCAGTGTGGAGAGTATCTTCCGGGATGGCCATGAAACAGAGTTCTTGGCTACAAGCATCAAACCTCCCTCATGAGGGGCAGCTCACCATTCAGAACTTGAGGTTGGAGGTCCCCGCCCTATTTTCATCCCAGACAGACTCAAGTTTCACAGCTTGCAGGACTCCAGGGCTATGCTAAGGTCCCTCACGCTGCACATTCCATCCACTTGGAGGAAGTTATTCATGCCTCATTCCATGCACAGATTCAGCTTGAACCATCATAGAGCAGGAACAATAGAAGGCCTCCTCAGCCCAATGCTCTGGTCAAGTGAGGCAACCCTGTGGCCCTAAACAGAACCCGTGAGCATACACCTGAGGATGACACACCACTTATAGTGCTGAATCCACACTATTCTTTTCTTTTCAGCCATCTAGCCTGCTTCTGCCAGACGTGGTCATGAGCCCAGATCACGCCAGACATGATAGAACTTGGATATTTGCTCCAGTTCTCATTCCTCCTTCCCTTTGCTCTTTAGGGACCCCTCTCACGAGAACTGCTTCAACAAGGGTGCAAATGCTGCTAGGAGTAGGAGCAGTGGAGGAGGGACAGGGCTCCTGCTCCTGATATTTGCTCATTGCAGAAGCCAGGCAAGGTCTTCATCCCATGCTTGACCTGCAGAACCTGAGCAGGTTCATGAGGAAACTGAGGTTCCCCATGCTATCCCTAGCCCCCATCACCTCCTCTCGGGATCCGGGAGATTGGTCTGCCCCTTGACCTAAAGGATGCTTATGTCCATGTGTCTGTTTACCCAAACCACAGATGATTTCTGTTCCATCATCAAGCAGGCCCACTACCAGTTCACAGCACTTCTCTTTGGACTGTCCGCAGCCCCCCAGGGGTCACCAAATGTATATCAGTGGTTGCAGCCTTCCTAAGAAAGAAAGGAATGCAAGTATATCCCTACCTCAATGGATGGTTGGTGAAGGGATGCACCACAGCATGAATGGCAGCAGACATCAGTCTGATACAAGCTACCTTCACTACATTGGGTCTTATGCTCAATGAACAGAAGGCATTGTTTATGCCCACCTAGCAAAGACAGTTCATCAGGGCAGTGCTGGACCCTGGATGAACCAGGGCATCCCTCTTGGAGGAACCTTTCTTGGCTCTACAGAGCATAATAGAGGACATAAAAAAGTTACCCTCAGACCACAGCTCCAAGTTATCTAAAGCTTCTGGGCCGTACAGCAGCCTGCACATGTGCGGTGCAGCATGTGAGACTGCAGCACAGGCCCTGCAAGTGGGCTGGCCTCAATCTACCACTCAGCTCAGAGAACATAGGCAAGAAGGTCTCACTCCCCCCTCAGTTCTAGATACCCTAGACTGGTGTTGCTATCCTCACATTGTAAGCGCAGGAATCCTCTTCTCACTTCCTCACCCTTAGCTTTATTTGGGAACCGACACAACTGCAGGGGTTAAAGTTAGCTGGAACACCCCGGAGCACCATTCTGGAGCCCCCTATTTTTAGGGGGCAGTGTTCTGGGGCCCCTAAAAATAGAGAATGCGCCGGAACACTGTGTTCTGGGGCCCCCTGTGCTGGAACACAGCATTCTGGTGCATTCCCCTAGGGCTGTGAGTGGGGAAGTGACCAGCCCAGCTGCCTGGGCCAGGCGAACCGGCCCTTCTTGGTCTGCTCCTGACAACTGGAGGTGAGAGAAAATCTGTCATCCCCAAGCCTGTGGAATCTATAGGGACCCTGGCAGCTGAAGTGGGTGAACCCACTTGGATGCTGGAGCAGCTTGTTTTGGAGGGAGACTGCCACCTGCTGGCTCCTCTGGGGATATCATGACCTCAATTCCTGGCCAGACTGTGCTCAGCTCTGGCTGCTATTGGCTCTACTGCCCAACTCCTTTCCACCCTGTCCCAGCACTTGGAGTCTGTGCTGGGCCTCCAGCTGTCCCAAGGGTGTGCACAGCCCTTGGTCTCACTGAGTGCTGACACAGATGAAGGGTGGCAGGATCAGGGTCTGCCATGGGCACACGCCACTGCACATCCTTTGCTTCAGGCATTTATCTGGCCAGCGCCTGGAGGTTGCACAGCCACACAGTACTGGAGCTATGCGGAAAACACAGGACATCCCCCTGCTCACCTCACGTACCATGCCCTGCAGAAGCCATCTCCCCGGCATGTCGCTGCTTGCCTGGGCTTAGTGAGAAGACCCCTCTTCTCCCAGCTGAAGGGATGGGGAGGGGGCAGACTGATAGTCCACCTGAGCCAGCAGCGTAGTAACAAATAGTAGTAGAAGCCAACAAACTGAGATCCGTACCTGTTGCACTTGGCGCTGCACAAACACAAGAAAAAGGACAGTCCAAGGCAGCTGCTCCTCTCAGAGCCTCAGCAGGTCTCTGTTGCTGCAGACCTTCTACGAACCTGTCTTCTCCCTCAGCAGTGTCTTTCCTGTGCGCCTCGTCTGGGTGCATCCATCTACCATGGCTGCTCTTCACATTAGTGTGCAGTGATGTGGTGCTATGAGTTTACACACACCTTCCCAGCCTTGAATGCCAGCGGTGTGAGTTATGACAGCAATCTGGGAGATAGAGGGTTGGGAGTTGGGGATGGATAGATGAATAAGAAGAAGGTACAGAGGGGGAAGTATTTATGGTGAGGAGACCAGAGTGAGAACAGGCACACAGTGGGGTCAAGGTACTCCAAGGAGGTGAGTGGGCTGGGCAGTGTAGCGCACTGAAGGATCTATTGGGACTGCATGCTATAACATCAGGAGCTGGTGGTGAGAGATTCCTGAGCCTGCCTGGGGCTCTCCAGGCAAACATGCCACCGAAGGCAGTCTGGGAGGAGCCAGCCTAGAACAAGATGGGTGATTGAAGCCTCACTGCCTTAGGGAGCAGGCTGCTTTGTCTCTCACTGGCTTTGATCATTGGTGCTTTTGATCTGGATTCTAAGGAATAAAGTGTTGTTACCATGCACCCTCCAGCAGGAGCATCTGGTGGTTTCTATGTGTATGGGAATAGATACATGGACTGAGCATAGAGAATGGGAGGAGCCTAGGGGCCATGGAAGTGGTGACATCAGGCTAGGCCAGTGGTTTTCAAACTTAAGGTCAGGACCCAGTACTGGGTCGCAGATCCTCAAGTACTGAATCGCAGTACCCCCTGCTGCTGCCACCAAGAGACTGGAATGCACTGCTCAAAGATGTAATTGTTGGGTCGTGGCCATAAATGATTTTTTTTCAACTGGGTCCCAAGAAAACAAGTTTGAAAACCACTGGCCTAGGTAGTATTCACCACGTGGCTCCCCAGCAGCAATACTGCAGTGCTACACTGGTTCATGTGCCCTGCGCCTTCACTAGCACTGCCTGTAGGTGGGGAAGGTGGGGGCTGCCCTGGCCAATGTTCCCTCTAAGCTGTGCAGCCGCGCAGCCCCTGATGCTGCCTGGCGCAGGGAACGCTGCCAGCCATGGATGGGCGGCAGCTGCAGTCCCTGCCTGGAGAGCAACTCTGAGCTGGGAGTTTTTAAAACTCCCGTCAGAGTAAGCTCTCACTGAGCATTCGCAGAGTCTCTGCGCATGTTCAGTGAGAGCTCCTCCAGCCAGAGGAGCGGCAGGGGGCCAGGCCACTCTGGCAGCCAGGCAGGGGGGCCCTAACTGCCCCCCCCTTGCAACTCCTGGGGGTGGGGAAGGAGGTGGGTTGTGGGCCATCAGGGCTGGAGGGTGCTCCACCCACCTGCCAGCTCAGCCTCACCACAGCGGGGCAGAGCAGCCAGCCCAGCCTATCCCCAGCCAGCTGCACCTCCCCAGGGGGCAGAGGGGACCAGTGATGAGCTCCAGCGTGCGGGGTCATGGCACTGGAGCAGCCCACTCCCAAAGATTTCGGGACGCTTTGCCCCCAGGCCATTGATCAAGCCCATTCAGGCCGGTGGGGGTAGGGGGGCCAGGGACGAACCAACCCAAACTCCTTGGGAGCAGGCCGCTCTAGGGCCCCGACCCTGCATGCCAGAGTTCAGCACTGGCCCCCTCTGCCCCCCGGGGAGGTGTGGCTGGCTGAAGTAGGCTAGGCTGGCTGCTTCGCCCCCGCTGCCTGGAGGCTGGGCAGGCAGCAGAGCTTGAGCAGGGAGGCAGGATCGGGCCAGGGGGGTGCTGCGCAGCAAGCAACATATATTGCTCAGCTGCGTTGGGCCCATAGAGAGAACATTGGCTGGCATTCCCTTCCAACAGTCAAGGGCTCTAAGAAGCTTCTGCAGGAGCTTAGCAGGGTTAGTACAGTAAGCCTCTAGTCTTCAGTCAGGGCTGGTCTAGCTGCTGCAATCCTTGCTGTGTCCTGGGGAAGGCCAGCCTCAAATAGGGCCCCTCTCTCTAACCCCTGTCCTTGTCTCAGCAGAGCGTTGCAGCTCGGTGGCCTGGGTGGGCCACCTCATGTGAAGCTGGTGGTGGAGTGGGACCTGAGCACCAAAGAACGGTGAGTCCTCAGGGACATGGAGCCCATCTGAGCAGTGATGGGCAGGCTTGGTGCAGAGAGGAGCTGCTGAGTGCTGGGTTTAGAGAACCAGGGTCGCCACACCTGGAAGGAAACCTTTCAGTTCCCTCCATGTTTCTCATCAGTGCTTTGGTCCGTTAGTCATCTTAGCCTCAGGCCTTACTCCTGGGACCTCATGTGACCCGGGCCTCTTGAAATAACCTTCTGAATGTGCCAAAATCAGGGCAAGCTGCAAAACCAGGGGTCAAACCCCCAAACCACTGATGGGTGGTACTTAAACCAGTCTCCCAGTCAGTAACAAAACATGCTCGCAGCCCCCTTACTGCACATCCATTCCTAAGGTCCCCTCTAGCCACTGGATCTCTTTATGAAATTGGTTCTCCTGACCCCAAAGGGCTAGCCACATCCCCCAGAACAATATAGGCTTGGATCTTACCCAAAATACCACGCTGCCAGCCAATTCTTTAGTAACTATAACTAAAGGCTTAATATAAACAGAAAACAAGCTACATATGAGAGATGTTAAAGGGTCAAAGTGAATCACATACATACAAATGATTTAGAGTCCATAGAAAACAAATCCTTGAAGATCCTGTAGTTTGCAGATTAGTCCCACTCCTCTGGTGTGCACCCAGAAGCAGCAGCAGCTGGGCGGGTCTCAGTCCTTTGTTCAGTCCCAGAATAGTTCCAGAGCCGGGTGTTGGTTGCAGATAGACTGGAGACTGGAGACTAAAGACAAAATGGAGAATGGGCAAAGGTGTATTATCTCAGCATCGTTGCCAGATCAAAACGCAGGTAGGCCACATGGTCAGTCTAGGTAACTGGTCAAACAGGTTTCCTCTTGGGCCCACTGTAGCTGGGAGTCCCCTCCTGATGGGCCATTAACAAGACAATGGTTTGCAGAGGCCCAGTCTGGGATTGCCTCAGTTCAAACAACTTGGAACACACATAAGACAAATATGATTCCTAGATTCCATTACAAATATGATACCTACATATAAATCATATAACCAGTCCTAGCATATTACAACCTTTCTATTGATACCAAACATGTCATCACATATGGATTACTGCAAATATGAAATATCAATATGAAAAATAATGATACACTGTCCCCTGGACCCAGACAGTGTCACACCTCACCTTGCCAGGGACCTGGGTGTTGTGTCACCAAACAGAATCTGATTCTGAACCAATTAATTGGGCTCCTAAGTCCCTTGCATATTAATGACCCAACATTGGTGGGCTCGCTCAGGGAAGACACCCAATGGAAAGACAGAGTAAACTCTGGGTGGGAACATCTGCATTGGCCTGAGCCGCAACACCACAATTTGGCCCATTAAGAACAACGTGCCTGTATCTCCTTCTGGTAGTGCAAGTTAGCCCAGGACAGTGAGGGTCAGTGAACATTGCTTTTGGTGACTCCAGAGCACCTCTGATGGAGCAATGGTAGATTTAAACCAAAGAGCACAGAATTTCACTTTGGGATCTGGAGTGGCCCTTAGAGTATGGCCTGTCTGCACTTGGCCCTAGCCAGGCAGCTGCTCTTTGATAGTGAGAGACTGGCAGTCTCCTACCCTGGTCTCTGCAGGTTCAGAAGGTTACATCTGCACCTGCTGTTTGGTCAAACAGAGCCTGCACTACTGCAGCAGAACATTGTCTGGGATCAGAGCTTCCTGCTGCCAGAGGAAAGGCTTGGCTTCATCTGAGCCTTTCTGTAGCCCCACAGATGGTTCTCGGCAATAGCTTGTCCCTGCCAGCCCATCAGCACTGATAAAGAACAAGTGGGAGGGTTGGGGGTCAAGTGCTGCCATGGTCAGGTAAGCAGCTATGGACAAATGTCCCCTTCCTCTGGCAAGCTGTCTGCCCGGAAGGTCAGGACCAATCTGCATGAGTTGAGGGGAGGGAGGAATGACTGGGCTAGTGGTTAAGGTACTAGTGTGGGCCCCTGTGCTGCACTCTGCTACAGACTGCCTGTGACTCCTGGCGCTGGAAGGTCACAGGACCAGCTATGCAGGAGGGCATGGCCAGCCCTGCACCTCACTGCCTGGTGAGCTGATAGGGCAGGGCCTGTGTTTAGCTGGTTTGGATGGCATAATGGTCTCAGGTGAGTGGGACCACTAGGGACCATGCAGTGTCCATGCCAGGGGCACCAGGACAGTACCCAGAATCACTCAAAACACAGCCAGGGAGGAATCTGCCACCCTCAAGTCTCCATACCCCAAAGCAGCTACCTCCTGCCGCTGGTCCAGTGTTTTCCCCAGGAATTGAAATGGGGGGGGGGTTTGAGGGCCACTGAGCTATGAGATTGTAAGGGTGAAGAGGGTCTGTATGGCACCATAGTAAAAACTGAGAAGTGGTTTATAAATGAGAATTTTATTAGATTATCACACAAAGTTGGCTACTTACTATATCTACATCCTTCTGGGTTTTTGGTTATAATTTTGCACAACTTTGTTAATAAATTTCTCAAAGGCAGTGTGTTCATCATCAGTGGCTTCTCATGTGTCTAGTATTTCCATTCCTTCAACTGATATGCTCGTTAATTCATTCACATGATTGGGCAGAAAGCGATCTCTTTCAGAACACAAAATTCTATTCAGTGATGAGAAAGAATGCTCAGCTGTAGCTGTTGTGACTGGGAGTAGCAAGACATTAATTCCTACTTTCTTCATTCCAGGGAAACAGCACAAAAATTAGGTTGCGCTGCTAGCAATGATAAAAAAAGAAATTGAGGTCAAATCTTTATTCATTCATCATATGATATTCCACTCTGTGTTCAAATTCTCTATTCTGTCTTGATCACATGGTAGTCCCATTGCTGGTAGTGCCTGACACCACTCAACTGTCAGTGTTTTGTAGGACAGGCATCTGTAAAAGCTATGCAGAAGTTGAGTAGAATCCAGAAGCCTCTGCTGAAGATTTCTAAGAATCAGGTCTGTATACTGCTTCAACTCTCTTAACAAACCCTTCTTGCCCTCTTCGCTTAGGGATTCAGTTTAAATATCTTCATTAGTCAACTTCTGAACTGAAGTCTTTGCTTCTTCCAGTGTGTTTTCAATGGATATCTCTCTGATTGATGCAAATGTAGCTTCTATTGCTGGAAAGAGATCTACTACTATTGTAGCAGATGCCTGGATTGCATTGTTTAATGACCCAAGTAGTTTCAACAGTAGACTCACAAGAAAGAGAATGGCGATAGTCTTTTCTGAACATAGTAGAAAAAGAAGTCCACCAGCCTCATTAGTTACCCCATCTCGGTAGATGCTTTCCAAAGCCAGTAATAATGATTGCAGTAGATTTAAGACAACAGCACAGATCGCTCATGAGAAAGTCAACGGGTTTTCTCAGGTTGGACTAATTTGAACTTTAGGCCCAGTGTGTCTTTTATTTTTTCCAAGACATTCAGTCTTTTTGGACTCTAGCTGGGAAGAAAAAAAAGCATAAAGAACCATTAAATGTATTGTTTTTTTATAATGTCTTTTGAAGTCTCCAGCTTGTACTAGTGCTAGTGGGAGTAGATGGCCTTTGCAGTGTGTATAGGCGAGATTAGGGTTACACTTTTTGCTGAGTAATGCTTGCACTCCACCATGTCATCTGGAAAAGTCAGAAGCTCCATCAAATGCACCAGCAGCCATCTGTTTGGGGTTCAGTTTACAAGCATTTAACTCTTCTAAGATGTGGGTTATCACAGGTGCAGCCAATGTGTCTTCTATAACCTGAACATCTAGGAATGTATCTACTGGCATCGCATGCCACAATGACTTAATACCTGATGCCATCAATGCATTCACCAGCCAAAATGCAAATTTTTTTTACTGTGATGAGAGAGTTTTTTTCATTTTTCTATTGCTGAGTCTTTCACAGTTTTACCACATGCTTACAACCAGACACTTGATTTTCTTTGAGAAAGGTAGTGAGTATTTGCTGGTCTTGTTTGGAACCAGTGTCAAACTTCAGGATTAACCAGTGACAACTTGGCCTCCAGTTTCTAATGTGTGGCATCTCTTGTTTAAATAAAAAGTATGATGCAACAGTTATCTTTGTTCGCACACACTGTGTGAAGTCTTCAGCATTCTTAGTAGCCTCATTAAGTACTTCTATAATTGGCTTTGACAGTGACTGGTTTATAAGGCTTTCTGCATGTCAGTGCAGTCCAGAGGCTTGGTGTTTTGCAGCCTTCTCTCATAGTTTTTCAGCACTGGCTTTGCTGATTGGTCTGGAAAACCAAGCTCCTCCATTTTTACTAATTGTAGTAGTGGAAAGTTTTCCTTCTTCATAAGCTTTTTTTGCAAGAGAAGCACCAGTAGCCATCTTTTGTAATTTCAATAAATGGGAAAAGTTTGACTGACAAAAATTGAGACCTGCTTTTAGGTTTTAGAGACACTATTCCTTCAAATGGTAGCTGTATTTGTGCTTCGGGCTGGTCAGATGTAAATACACCATATGAACTTTCCAATGACATGTTGCTATGTTCTTGGCTCTTGATGGCTGTCTATACCAAAAAAATTGGTTCAAATTAGTTAATTTGAACTAATTTGACTTTAAGTCAAAGTTATAAATTCAAATTAGAGAGTCTTCACTAGAACAGTGAGTGAACAGTGGACTAAAACAGATATGAATAATTTAAATTTTTTGTTAAGAGAATGTAGATTGCACCAGAACACACAAAATTTGATTTACATTGACTTTTGAAAAGTAAGCAGTCATGGGATAAGAGGGAAGGTGCTTTCCTGGATCAGCAACTGTTTAAAAGATAAGAAGCACAGGGTAGGAACAAAAGGTCAGCTTTCAGAAAGGAGAAATATAAATCATGGTGTCCCCCAGGGGTATGTACTAGTCTGGGACCAATACTGTTCAACATATTCATAAATGATCAGGAAAGAGGAGTGAACACTGAGGTGGAAAGTTTTGCAGGTGGTACAAAGTTACTCAAGATTAAATTGGATTATTATTAAATTTGGATTATTAAATCCAAAGCAGACCATGAAGAATTTTACAAAGGGATCTTACAAAATTGGGTGACTGGACAACAAAATGGCAGATGAAGTTCAATGTTGATAAATACAAAGTAATGCATATTTGAAAACAGAAACCCAATTATACATATCAAGTAATGGGGTCTAACTTAATTGTTACCACTCAAGAAAGAGAGAGACTCATAGGTGCTAAGATCAGAAAGGACTAATACGATCATCTAGTCTTGCTTCCTGCACAAGGCAGGACACAAAACCTCACCCACTCACTCCTCTAATAAATCTCTAATCTCTGACTGAGTTAAAGTCCTCAATTCATGATTTAAAGACTTTAAAGTACAGAGAATCCACAAGCAAGTGAGTCATTCCATGCCACATGCTACAGAAGAAGGTGAAAACCCCCCACAGCCCTTGCCAATGTGCCCCGGGGGAAAATTCCTTCCCAAATTCCGACTCAAAATATGGTGATCATTTAAACCCTGAGCATACGAGCAAGTCTCACCACACACTGGAGTCTATTGTGCATATTTCTCTGAAAAATTCTGTTCAGTGTGCACAAAAGCTAACAGCATGTTAGGAAGGAACCATTAGGAAGGGAAATGGATTTAATAAGACTGAAAATATCATGCTGCCACTATATAAATCCAGGGTACTCACATCTTGAATATGGCGTACAGATCTGGTTGATCTGATCTCATATATCTTTGATTTGGAAAAGGTACAGAGAAAGGCAATTAAAATGATTAGGGGTATTGCATAGCTTCCATCTGAACTGAGCTTAACAAAACAGACTGGTTGGTTTGGAAAAGAAATGATGAGGTAGATATAGAGGTCTATAAAATCATGGCTGGTATGGAGGAAGTGAATAAGGAAATGCTATTTAATATTTCATGTAATGTGACCCAGGCCTCCTGGGGTAATCTCCTGAATGTGCCAAAATCAGGGCAAGCTGCAAAACTAGGAGCTACAAACCACAGATGGGTGGTACTTAAACCAGTTTCTCAGTTAATAGCAGCATGCTTCTGATTCCCCACACAGGTCATCACAAAGCATAACAAACTAGTAATAGTCCACTTTATTGCACATCAGCTCCTCCAGTCCCCACCTAGCCACTGGATCTCTTAAAGAAATAGGTTCTCTTGACCCCAAATATCAGCCACATCACCCAGAACAATATAGGCTTGGATCTTACCCAAAACACCACGCTGTCAGGCAGTCCTTTAGTAACCACAACTAATGGTTTAATATAAAAAGAAAAAAAACAAAATGAGAAATGGTTAGAGGGTCAAAATGAATCATATACATACATGATTTAGAGTCCTTAGAAAGCAATTTCTTGAAGAATTTTGGAATTTGCAGGTTAGTCCAATTCCTCTGGGTGGGTCTCAATCCTTTGTGTAGTTGCAGCAGAATAGTTCCAGAGATAGGTGCTGGTTGCAGATCGAAGACTGAAGACAAAATGGAGATAGACAAAATGCTGCCTTTGATCACCTCTGGCCTTCCTCATGCTGTGTGGAGTTCTTACAAATCAAAATGGAGTTAAGTGACATGGTCAGTTTGGGTGACTCACCAAGCCAGGTTCTCCCTCTGCCCACTGTCCCTGGGAGCTTCCTTAATGGGCCATTAAAAGAAACAAAAGTTTATAGACACCCAGTTTGGAAGGCAATGTCTACACTAGCAAATTTGTTTGAATTATGGTGTCTTAATTCAAACTAGTTTGAACACTGTCTACACTAGGCTTTTCCTAATTCAAACTAAAAAATGGTTAGTCTGTACTAACTGCTAGTTCACACTTACTTGGCAATTTAGTTCAAACTAGCACAATGTACTATCAAACTAAATAAGTCTGAATTAGCGGTTAGTTTGAACTAAATGCAGTTTTTTTGTTCGAGCTAACTTTTAGTTCGAATTAGCCACACTTTGTAGTTTGAACTAAAAAAAAGTTTGGCTAGTTTGAACTAAAAAGTTAGCTTATCTAAAAAACTGTGGTTAGTTCGAACTAACTTTGAACGACTTAATGTGGACTAACCAAGTCCGAATTAAGCTTTTAGGTGTAGACATAGCTGAAGTGCCCTGGAGTCCAATAACTTAAAGCACCCCCTATTCCTAACTTCTAACACAGATATGATGCTTACACCATATAATCATTCCTAGCTGATCACAACCTTTCCATTTGTATCAAACTTGGCATATCACATATGGATTATTGCAAATATGAAAGATAATCAGAAACAATCCCCTAGGCCCAGACAGCATCACACGTTACACAAAAATTAGGTGTCCCCCAGTGAAATTAGTAGTCAGTAGGTTTAAAACAAACAAAAGGACTTATTTCTTTCAAAGACACACAGCCAACCTGTTTAACTCTTTGCCAGAGGATGTTATGAAAGCCAAGCCTATAACAGGGTTCAAAAAAGAATTAAATAAGTTCATGGAGAATTAGTCCATCAATGGTATTAACTGGGATGGGCAGGGATGGATGCAAAACCATGGTCTGAAATGTTCCTAGTTTCATTTTGCCAGAAAATGGGACTAGATGTCAAGGGATGGCCAGCTCCATGACTGCCTGTTCAGTTCATTCCCTCTGAAGCACCTGGCATTGGCCACTGTCAGAAGACAGTTTACTGGGCTAGATGGCCATTAGTCAGATCCAGTATGGCCATTCTATTGATCCTATGTAAAAATTAATTAAAACATAAAAAAAGTTAGTACAGATAGTATCCAAGATAATGACCTCTCAAAGTATTGATGAGAATGACCTTAGCAAATAAAACATTTTTAAAATCTCAGCCTACAGGAAATAGTTATGTATGTTTCCCAGTCACAAATCTAGTCTTCTAGAGCAAAGTCACTAAAACACAGTGAGATAATAAATTTATTAGTCTTTAAAAGTGCTACTAATTTCCTTGTTTGTTCAACATGCTGTTCCCTTCTCCACACCTCACTCACCTTGTTGTCGTTCTTGTCAGTACTGGAGGGAGACCCACAGTTCAGAGGTGCTTTTACAAGAGTTCACCTTCCATGGAAAAGGAAGACAAAGGCAGTAGCACCTTGCTTGTTCCTCCAGCTGTTGGTCGTGTTGTTCTTCACTACTTCACTCAGTCACCTCTGTTGTGGATATAGATGTAGTCTCCTTCTTCACACTTTGTGTGACTTGACTTCTGTGATTTTAGGTCTCAGTGGGGGAACTGACGCTGATGCAGGCTGGAATTCTCTAGTCTTCACAAAATATGGTTACTTTCCCAAACTCACCACTAGCACTGTGATTTCAGGTATAATGGTCACTTAAAATAAAAAAGGACTCTGTACAGAGCCTGACTATGAATGACCAGCACTATTTGACCAGCCAAATAGTTGTTAAACAATAGAGCTGATTGCTAATCAGGCACTGCTTGTAAAGGAGAGCCCAAAACACCAAGCAAACATCTGTCCTCTTCCCCCTCCAACCGAGAAGCAATCTGATATGGCATCTGAACCTCCTTAAATTTGTTAGTCTTTTAAAGTGCCACAAGACTCCCTTACTTAGTGAGTTCAGTTCAGTCATTTCCAACCAGTGACTAAATTGGTATAACCCTGTTACTAGCTGACAACTTGTGGGGGGTGAGGGGGAGACACATGTTGGGAAATTCAGAGGAGGTGGATGTAAGGGACATCCCTGCTCTGGCCCCTCAATGCTCAGCCCCCTGCTCTGCCCGAGCGTGGTACATCCCAAGGGGTCAGGTCCCTCTCTTGCAGTCAGAGTGATTCCCTGCTGGTGTGAGTCAGGAGGGGTCATTAGTTCTCAGGATCCCAGTGCAGAAGGGCTTTGCTTGCAGCTTACCAAGGAGTTACAGCAACGACCACCTGGAGAGCCCACTGGCCCCCCTTCAACGACTGGCCTCTTTCCCCCAGCCACCCCCTGAGCCATCCCCTCCATGATCCTTGGTCTCCTCTCTGGGCAAACCGGCCACTCCTCTTGGTCTGCACCTACCCCAACCTGTTGCACCTCATTGGGCCAGGGCAGGGGGTTACATGGCTGGGGAAGGCCCATCTGCCTTCTAGTGGTCTCTGCAGTGCTCAAACACCAGACTGCCATCACCGCAATATGTGTGTAACACATGGGGAAACTGAGGCACACACAACACTCAGAGAAAACCCCAAGAGTACTCTGTCACAACCTCTACTGACAGTCACAGGAGAGCTGGGCTCAGCTTTCTTCAGTGTTTGTATTACAATGTGGTCCACCTGAGCTCAGGACTATTGTCCTAGGTGTTGCACAGATGTGTTGCAAGAGACCCTGTCCCAAACACACTGAGGGTATGTCTACATTTAGAGCTGAATTTGAATTGATTGTTATCAATTCGAATTCTGTTCAGTGCATGGACACACTGGCTTTCCTCAATTCGAACTAAGGAACTCAAGGGCTGCATCACTGAAACCTTTTCATACAAAAGTATTACAAATACTAATAATGACAGTGTCATTGCAGGCCACAAGAAATAACTTCGGGGGCTGCACGCAGCCCTCAGGCTGCCAGTTTGAGACCCCTGCTTTCGAGCATCTCAAATTGGGTCCCCAAATCAGTGGCACTTGTGAATATCTTGTGCTGGGCACCTAATCTCATACACTTGTGCTGGCCAATATTGGCCCTGGACAGAGTGATGTTGTGCCTTTCCTAGAAAGCCGCTTTTGCCAGGCCAGCAATGTGCCATTCCTCGAGTGGTTCCTTAGGACAGGTGGTACTGTAACTCAGTTGCAGAACTCCCTGCTTCAGGATATGGAGGCAAATACCTCTGACTGGCTTGGAGAGAGCAGGACAGTTTTTGTTTGTTGTCATGCTGGATCCAGGGGATCAGAGCTCTGACAATGGAATGCACAGCCCAGACACTACTGCAGACACTGCCTCCCTCCAATGCCCTCTTCTGCCTTTGCAGCTTGTTTGGCGGTATCCAGGAGGAGGTGGTGCAGGACACTGAGAGCGTCCAGCTGCAGCAACAGGCCCATCAGCAGCAGCACAGCTGCACTCTGGATGAGTGTTTCCAGCTGTACACCAAGGAGGAGCAGGTGTGTGCCAGGGGCTGGCTGTGTGCACTGGGCCTGGCAGTCCCTCTGTGTTAGGACATCGGGCACAGAAGCTGGTGGGGTAGGTGTAGGATTGGGCTGACCGCAGGGTGTCTCAGAGCACCGTACACAGCGCCATTCATTGACTTTAACCCTGACCTGCCCAGCACTGCCTCCTGCTCTGAATCCATAACTGGCTCCCAGGTTGCCCATGACCCTGGGGGCAAGGGGAGGCACCAACTAGGAGCTACAGACAGACAAAGCAATGATAGGTGCAGCTAGGAGGGAAGGGAAGCCCACTTTGCCCTGCAGGAGAATCCTCATGCCAGAGCCTGAGTCCCAGAACATGGTCACCTTCCTGCCCTGCTCGTGAAATCCTGCTGTAGTGACAGCACAGCAGCACCATGTACCCTGTGCCTGCTGCATTGGCATGGAGCATGGCCCAGACAGGGTCTCCACAAGGCAAGCTGTTTTCACATCTCCCCAGCGGCTCTGGAGCCAAAGCCTTGCTGTGATGTGGCCCCCCCAACCTCATTTCAGCTGAGGACCAGTGGGTGGGGGAGGGTCATCCCTGCTGTATCTGTGGGGTAGCTCTGTTAGCTTTTGGGATGGATAGTTTGCTCCAAACCTAGTCCCCAGCACCAACTGCACCTTGGCACTGGCTATCTCTAGATTACCAGAAGTGCTGGCAATCCCCCCTCCTCCCAATCAGTGGCCGTTCTGGGTCCAGAAGGCATTTCTCTGTCTGTGGTGTTCCCTATGGCTCCCCTGGTGAGGCAGGGTGAGCCAGAGAGCCCCAAAGAGTGGGAGCATCCTGTGCAACCATCAGAGCAGAACTCAGCAGGGGCTGGGGACAGCTCTAGTCACTCATCCCAGTCTACTTCCTGCCCTGCCGGCCAACCCTATATGCGCTTGTTCTCGGCTCTCAGGGCCACATCACCCTCCCTTCCTGGCAAGTGATGTGCTGGTCCAGTGGAAGGTGTCCTTAGCAGTTCAGCCAGGTGCTGTTTGGTCTGCTAGACCCAACAGATGGGATAGCCTCTGTCCTGCACCCAATGACCACTGGCCCCACATCCATCTGTCTCCCTGTTTGCTTCTCAGACCTCACCTGGCCTTCTACAGCCTGCATGGGTGGCAGACTCTGGCTGGAGGGGTAGCCTGAGCCCAGTTCTGCTCTATACAGCACCCACTGCCCTTTCCAGCTTGGGATTTCTGTGGCAACTGAGGGTCCTTCGAGTACTGCTCGGATGCATTCAGTAATAGCTGTCTCCGTGCCAGAGCACCGGATTGGCTGGAAAAACTTTGTCCTTGCCTGTCAGGAGAGGGCAAGCAGCCTCCGCCTCTCACGCCACCCTGTGGCTATATATACGGCAGCCTCCCAACCCTTCCTCAGTTTCATTTCTTCTGCCTTGCACGTCGGATCTGGAACATCCGCTCCTTGCGAATCACAAGCAGCCTGTCCTCCTTTCTACGAGCTTGTTGCCTGACTGGGAGCATCGCTTTGTGGATTTAATTCCACCACAAGAGTTCCCCACCGTTGGACCAGAATATCCTGCGATCATGCCAGTGTTTAAACCCTGCGCCGAGTATGGCAAGGCCTTCCCCTGGGACGATCCCCACGGGAAGTGCTTCAGGTGCATGGGCAAAGACCACATGGTTCTCAGCCTGTTCCACATGTCTCTCCTTCAAACCTCGAACCATCAAGGAGAGGGAACAGCAGCGCCATGCCCTAGCCTCTGAGGAGGCCCAGCACTCTTACCCGAACACTTCGGGTTCCCCTCCGGCACCGAGACCCAGCTTGGCACCGGAGCCTGCGTGGCACCGTACCACCGGTAGCTGCCACCGCCACCACCACACAACCTTGGTGCCAACTTCAGCACCCTGGCACCAACCCGGTGCCCTGGCACCTCAGCACCGCTGGAGGTCACCCTCAGGTAGCCTGGTACCTGGATTGCCCCGGCGCCGCTCCCCATCATCTCCGGTGCTGATGGCCCACTACAGTCAAGCCTCGCCGGTGCCAAGCTCACCCCGGCACTGGCCATATTCACCCTCAGCACTGCAGGCTCACCATAGCCCGGTGCCGCAGGAGCAGGAGTTCTCCCACCCAGGCAGTGCGCCTTCCCCAGGCGAGGACTTGCCACGGAGCCGCACAGAATCGCTCCTCGTGCCATCCACCCCAGAAGTGGTGGAGGCTGCTTCAGCCCACCTCAGTCCCCACACCTCCTGCCCCAATCCCAACCAGAAAGGACAAACCAGCCTTCATATTGAAGGCCTGGATCCACCGTGGGCATGCGCCCTCACCATATAGTCCCCTGTCTTCCACTCCAGTGTGGGCTGGCACCCTAGAACCATCCCTGCAACAACACACCACCCTGCCGTTGCTGGTACCGCCCCAGGAGTCTCGGTCCCCTTCCTTAGCTTCCAGTCCAGAGGAAGTACCTTCAAGGGGCTCTAAGCGGCCTCGGCGCCACACATCAGCCCCATCGCCTTTCCACTTCAGGCCGCAGGAATGGTCCCCTCAAGAGACTCCCTCCCCACCACGGTGAGCTCCTGGTACCGCCCTCTCTCCAGCACCGGGGTCTTATATGGGAAATCTGTTGGCGCATTTCGATTTGTTGCGCTGGGCCACGGCCCACTTAGGCATGGAAGTGCAGCCCTTGAGTCTCCCTCCCGATACCCTCTTCGAGCCAGCCTTTGCCTTGACGGAACCCTTAACAGACCCAAGTTCTATTGCCCCAGTTTCAGACACAGCGGGCACTAAATATCGGGTTTTGGAATTTGATTTTCCCGCTCTCACTGGTCACCTGGTCCCCCCGAGGGATGTGGTGCAGATGGCGCTAGGCCCCGGGGGAGGCCCCCAGTGACCCCCTCCCATCCTCCAGGGAAGCCAGGGACCTGGACCTTTTGGGCTGTAACATCTGCTCCTCATCGGCCTTTCAACTGCGAGTGGCAAACAACCAAGCCATAAGCAGCAGATATTTGCTGGATGTGTGGGAGTCAATCGCGAAATTTCGACGCTTGCTCCCACCTGAGGCCAGAGAGGAGTATGATGCCTTTCTTGAGGAAGGCAACATAATATCTCAAGATATTATAATATCTCGGACACAGATGCTCGCACCATGGCCTCGGCGGTAACCATCCACTGGGTGGCCTGGCTTAGGGAGGCTAAAGCGTGCCTAATGCACAGCAAGCGGTCCTCGACCTACCCTTTGAAGAGGACACCTTGTTTCCCCCAGAAACACTATCTGTGCTGGGTACTGCTCGAGATCCCCAGGGAGCGGCAAAATACCTTGGCCTGCTCCCTCCTGGGCCCACCCCTCCCACTTAGTCTTCTAGGGCAATGCCCCATCCCCCAAATTCCCACCCATTTCTACCATAGTGGGAACACAGGAAACTTCCTTCCATCGCCATCATCCGCTACAAAGGCTGAGACCTCTTCCCCCCCTCTCCCGCACAGACGGGCCCCACCCAACTCACTGCCACCCTACTCTTGAACCTCAGGGAGTAAGGCTTCAGGGCATCATCGCAGCAGAAGGTTGAAACCTTCTCCCCCTCGAAGGGGAACAGGGTTTGGTGGGAACCGCCCCCCTCCCTTCCTTTTCTATTTGCTACTTCATCCACAGGCATCCAACCCTGACCAGGGTTTCTTTCCTCTGATCTTGGGCGGCATGGGCCTCGCCAACACAAGGAGGCCCCCTGCCTGCACCGACGGTACCCGGGTCCCGTGGTCCAACCCTACACTCCCTCAGCAGCGGCTACCTTGGGCATTCATAGGGACTCCGCCCCTCCCCCTTCCCCCCTTTCCCCGAGTATCCTTTCAACCCTGCATCATTCGCACCAACACTCTTGCCGGGGATGAGAAGCGCATCTCGTAGTAGCCCCAGCCTTTGCTGCAGAGGCTCCGAGACGTGCATACTCGACGTTCACTCAGACGCAGGACCACTCCTCAGGTAGGCCTTCTCGATTCTTGGTCAGGGGGGTGGGGATACCTTCGTTCGCATACCATCGGCATGATGAGCAACCAGCCCTTTGTGGCCTTGACACTCCAACTCAATGAGAACCACCTCCTACTCGTCAAGCGGGACGCGTCCACATAGTCGTGGCATATCTTAGCCTTCGGGGGAGGGCCAAGGCGAACAGCCCACCCCTGCTACCCCACACTTCCCGTTCTTCATGGAAGCTAGGGCTCCACACACCCTTACCTCGTGGGTAATCTCAGTGGTTGCCAGGACATCCACCCTGGGAGCCCTCATCCTAGGCCCAACTCACAAAAGCGGTGGTTAGTTCTTCTCATACTCCTTTCACTCACGAAGCAGGGACCTAGTGTATCCTACTCGAAACTCCAGATCAAGGAACCTAAGGGACTGCGCCAACATCGCAACCCCATGGAAGGGGAACAGTGGTGGGATACCTGGTTGCGGCCTTCCCATATCAGAATCCTCCTTTGCGGCACCAGCCCCCATCATAACCAGGCCGGAGGCCACATTTCAGGCGGAGGGGATCCTTGCCGAGTGACTTGTAGCAGCCTTCTCTGCTTCTCGGTCAGGTACCCTGGCAGGAGGCACCCCTGCCCCCTCCCCCTCCCCTTTTTGGGGTCTTTCCACAACGTCTGCATGGGGACCTACAGCTCTACCGCAGGGTCACCTCCATGTGCATTGCTGGCACCTCAGTAGTACTGCTGTTCCTCCTCAATTCTTGAGGAACCATTGACGTACACTGCCCATCCATTTATGTGATGAACAGAGGGAAACAATCTAGACCCTGCTTCCCACAATATCCAGGAATTTAGGGGTTGTACCCCCCTCAAATCGCCTTCTGACTTCTCGGCTGGGGATAATTACTTCGTTTGGTTCGCTAACCCCAAGGTACCCTTGAGATACCACGGTTGTCACTCTGTGGTGGATTCACTTCCTAGGTGGTAGGAAAATGAACCTTCTCTGGCAACCGTATTTTTGGGGATAACCCTGTATCTAGGAGTTTCCCCTGGTGTTTACACTGGCGCAGCATAGCAGTAGCACTATCCCTCCTGGTAATGCTATAGGCACTTGAGACCATGACCTTATACAGCACCTCTATGAACCTGTTGGCTCCTCTTTTGGGTGGCCAAAGCAATAGCTGGAGCTATTTCCTGTCTCTCTTCTCCCTCCCTCATGATGGCCCTCATGATGCAAAAACCCCACGAGATTATAGGCCAAAGCGGGCCCTCCCCACGAGCTCTCATGATACCGAGACCCTTACAAGGACTAATCCAGTAGCACTACCTCAGGCCACCTTGCCGCCCTGTGGTGCTAGTGTCCTGCAAGAACCTAGTTCTTGGTACCTGACTCGTCTGGAAACATTCACTTGCACACTAATTCAAATTTTATAGCCAGCATACCTTATGCCCGCCGCACTGCTGAGCTTGGCCCTCAATATGCTACTGTGAAGTGTCTCACGAGACCCTTCTCGGTCATTCTCAGGGCCCCACCCCACACACTTCCATAACTTCACCCTCACTCACATCGACCAGACCCCCACTAGGCCTGGTCGGGGCCAGGCCAAGGGATAAGTTTATTCCCCTGCGGCTACCTGCGTACCACGCAGCCGACCAGATTAGTCCATGACTCTTTGGTTCCCAGCTCGGGCCTTGATGTGCTCAGTCCATGGAGTAATATTCACCTCTTTCTTCATTCTTGTGTGGGCCATGGTTATTACAGCTAACTCTGTACTTGTTGGCATCCAGTGTTTCCCACGAGGTCACGCTGCAAGGCCCTATGGCCAGACACTATCTTCTACCTCATGCTTTCCACCTATGTGGAGCATCTAAATGCAATCCTCTATGTTCATGTTGCGTCCTTTATTCCTGTTATGGTGACCTTGGTCCGACCTGCTTACACTCTTATGTCCTGGCGGGTTTGGTTCTGCCCTGTCTTGGGTTGGCCCTCAGTTCTCGATTCTTCTGTGCCACGTCAAAGCCTGTTCACCTCTTGACTCCGGCTAGGATCTTGTTGCTGGGCTTCTCCCATATGGGGCGTGTTGCCGTGCTGGAGGCGGAAGACCCAACTCCATCCACCTTCCATCAGCATGGCTAGTAGTCACCTATTACTGAATGCATCCGAGCAGCGCTCGAAGAAGAACAGTGGGTTACTCACCAGTAACCATCCTTCTTCGAGATGGGCTGCTCAGATCCATTCAGGTTCCCCGCTCCGTCCCAGCATCTGGAGTTGGCGACTCTAAGGAACTGAAGAGGGGTCAGGAGGCAGCTGTATATATAGTCACGGAGTGGCACGAGGGGTGGAGGCCACCTGCCCTCTCCTGACAGGCTAGGACAAAAGTTTTTTCGGCCAATCCACTGCTCCAGCATGGAGACACCTATTATTGAATTGATCCGAGCAGCGCATCTCAAAGAAGGACGGTTACTGGTGAGTAACCCACCATTGCCTGGCCTGGGGTGCCAGCCATGCACAGATACAGGACAGCTCTCTGTCCTGGCAAGCGGGCAGGCTGAGTATAGGAGCGTTGTTAGCAATGGCATAGCCAGGCTATCTGGCACCCAGGGTCCAAATCAAATTTGTCATCTCTTTCCCTGTGCCTCATGCCCCTCCTGCCTTGTGCTGCCCCAGGGAGGGGAGTTTCTCTAGGGCCCAGGCCCCCAGACCCTGCTGCTGAGCTGTAGGGGATGCCAGGCCAGCCCCCAACCATGGCTGGATTAGAGGGGCCCCAGCCTTGGCTGCCCAGTTTCTGGGTGTTCCCCAGTGCCACCACCCTCCAGGGGTGGGCAGGGTCTGAGGCTGCCCTCCCTTCACTGAAGAGGAGCATTTTCCAGCCCCCGCTCTGGCTGGCTGCTGGACTGCATTGGGGGCAAGGGCAGGCTGGTGAGTAGCCACTGCTCTCTGCACAACAGTGAACAGGTTGGTCCACCCCATCCCTGGGGGCAGACCAGCTGGCCTGGAGGCAGGATGGAAACACTACAGAGCCCAGCATCTGGTAAGAGGGCCCCACCCCCCAACCAGCGCCAGCAAGGGCCCTCCCATCACTCCCTAGTCCTGCCCCCTGGCACTGTGCCAACCTGAGGGAGTGGGGGGAGTGGATCATGCAGGGTCCTTAGATGCTGGAGCCCAGGGCCCCCCTTTAAGCTGGGGCCCAGAGCTGCAGCCTCTAGAGCCAGTACTGATCTGGCCCTGGCAGCAGTAGATGGGCAGGGGTCTCAGCTCACATGAGTTGCTTGCCCCTACCTCCTAGGGCAAAGGGGCCCTACCACAATTCAAGGCCTTCACCCACCTTCACGTCAGCCTGATAATGACTGTCACAGACAGATCAGCTGAAAGCTCCTACAGCTATTTCTCCATCACTAATGGGACCCTTGCTCAGCTCTAGGGTCTGAGCTGCTTGTGCTGTAGAGCAGGGGGGGACACAAAGGAGGGAAAGCCATTCCCTGCGGGAGATCAATGCATTACCCTCCCAGGGAAAAAACCCAGAGCTCCTCAATGGCAGACCTGCCTCGTGAGTCTGTGTGATGCCACCTCTCCTGTATACAGTCAGAATGTGTCAGCTCTGTGTGTCATAGACCCCCATACAGCTAGTAGGGGATTCTCCTACAGCCTAAATCCCTAGAACTTCTGCTACTGGCTGCCATGATGTGCAGCATAGTGGCAGCCAGGTGATATTGTTACAGTGTTGCTGGGTTAGGACTGCCTGCAGCCTATTTGTATGGAGAGCCCCCAGATCAGCCTGGCCTTCGGCATGGCTCAGGGCTCAGCCTACACAAACCCGTGAGTGATGTCCAGCCTTGCCTGTGCATGGTTTCTTGTTTCCCCAGCTGGCCCCTGATGATGCTTGGCGGTGCCCCCACTGCCAGGTGCTGCAACAGGGCATGGTGAAGCTGAGTCTCTGGACACTGCCCGACATCCTCATCATCCACCTGAAGCGGTTCCGCCAGGCGGGTGAGCGCCGGACCAAGCTCTCCACCCTGGTCTGGTTCCCCCTATGTGGCCTCAACATGGCACCACATGTGGCCAAGAGGAGCCAGGGTGGGAAGCAGGACCAAGGCCAGTGGGCATCATGGAAGCAGCTGCCATACTTACCTGAGAGCTCCCAGCTCGACTTCATCTATGACCTTTACGCCGTCTGCAACCACCATGGCAGCATGCAGGGCGGGCATTACACTGGTGAGTGCACAGAGGGCCATGAAGGGTGGGCACTACACCAGTGAGGGCACCCCGAGTCAGGACTGAAGGTGCCCAGTCCAGTTTTAGGGGGTGCTGGCCTTTGAGCTGGGAAGGACACTGGAAGAGCTGATGTGCTGCAGTGGCAACACTGCCTGGCAAATTGCCCCCACCACCCCCACTCACTGCAGTTTAAGTTGCAGCAGGCGGGTGGAAGGGTTGGCTGCATCCCAAAGGAGCCACTGATCGACAGGTTTCCACGCTGGCTGCGCTGTACGGAGCCCCAAATCAGCAGCTGCCAAATCCAGCCCTCTCCTGCCCGCCCCCAACTCCAATCATCCCGTGATTCGTGACTGCCTTCATAACGTCCAGCTGTGCTGTCTGCCCAGCCTACTGCCGCAACTCACTGGATGGCAGCTGGTACAGCTACGACGACAGTGCTGTGGAGCCGGTCTTGGAGGATGAGGTCTGCATGCGGGGTGCCTACATCCTCTTCTACCAACGACGGTCTGTCATCCCAAGCTGGTCGGCCAGCAGCTCCATTAGAGGTATGTCCCTGCCTTCCCTGGACATCCCCTTGCGCCCAAACAGACCTGCCTCTGGGTGGAGCCCAGCCCAGTGGGCAGGCTGCCTAAAGCCACTTAGGGCCCACTGCTGGGGCAGAGCAAATCCCATGACTTGGCTTCCTGGAGGAACTCCCATGGTTGAGTTGTTCCAGGGCTGGCAGAAGAGGTTGGTTCAGCGCTAGACCAGTGCTGCCTGGGATGGGATGTCTGTCCTGTAATCAGGCAGTGGCCATACTGCAGGAGCTGCCCTGGATTGCTTTCCTCTTCCTAGCCCGAGTAACAGCTGTAGTGACATTGCTGCCTGTGCATAGGTACAGTCCCCAGCTGGCCTGTATGCTGTCCCCAACCTGTGCCAATCTGGATGTGCTGTCTCTGGAAGCTGGTGTGGCTACGGCTATGAAGGCTGTAGCAAACCCTCACCTGCGGGCAGATGTCCTCTCAGTGTCTAGTCCTGGGGGGTGAAACGACACCTGTTAGCACCAGCGGTCAACACGCTCTGCGTCAGCCGTGGCAGCCAGTGACAGATATTGCCTCGGGGGTCACTAGTGTAAGTAGGGAGGGGCCTGGTCTAGCCAGAGCTCAGCTGTTGCCATGATGCCTGCCCAGCCTTCACATGACTAGTTGGTAACTAAGCTGCTCAGGCATGGAGTGAAATGCACAGAGGGGCTGACGTGGGGGGTGTCACAGTGACCGGGGCAGGGAAAGGACAATTTATGTGCAGTGTTCTGTCACTCACTCACACACAATCACAAAGCATTAGGGCACACTCATCAGCACAGTCACAAAGCATACAGACACACATCGAGTACACAGTGTTAGCACCCCCACCTCGCACAACCAGTAACAAGCAGGGGTTGAAGTAAGGAGGAACCCACCAGAATGCTGTTCTGGGGCCTGCAAATTTTAGGGGCCAGCAGTCTGGAGCGCCTCAAAATAGAATAATTAGGCAGAAAGTAGTGTTCCAGGGTGTTACTCCTTACTTTAACCCCCACTGCCTTGTGCTTCCCCTTCAGGCCCCGAGTGGTGGGGCAAGCAGCAGC
>ML682310.1:6071005-6128748 GCA_007922195.1 Podocnemis expansa
TGCCCACCACTGCCTCACAGTTGCTGCTTCTGGCCATGCTGCTGCTTCTGCTTGCCCTGCTTCTTGGGGAGTCCAAAAGCCCAAAGAGGAAGCATGAGGCACTGCTCCAGTGGGAGGTGAGCTGGAGGTAGGGCATGGGAATGAAGGGGTCTGGAGCAGCCCAAGTCACTGGAGCAAGGGGTCAGGTTGTGGGGGCTGGGGAGGGATGGAGGGAGTTGGGGAGGCTGGGAAGGGGTGGATGGGGGCATGGCATGGGGGCAAGGAGACTGGGTGGGGGCTGGGTAGTAGTGGAAGGGACTATGAAGGGCTGGAGTGTGGACTGGGTGGGGGGCTGGGGAGGGATGGAGAATGTTGGGGGCTGGAGTGAGGGTTAGGGATGGAGGGAGCTGGGGAGGTGAGGGGGGGATTGGGGGCTGAAGAGGGTTGGAGTTGGGGAATAGGGACAAGGGGACTGGAGGGGGTTGGGGGGCTGAAGATTGGGAGATGGGGGGGTTAGGAGGGCTAGCGTGGGGACTTGGAGACTTGAAGCTTAGGGGATGGGGATGGGGCATGAGGAGGGCATAGGGAAAGTGAGGTCTGACATGGGCACTAGTGGACAAGGTTGGGGTGATGTGGATTTGAGGCTGTGCCTCATTTGTGAGGAAAGAGCTGGTGGGGCTCAAGCAGTTTGTTTTGCACTCATATTATAACTGGGGACTGCACATGCATGAAAGGGCCTGGCCAATACAGGATGGAGGCCTGCAGATTAGGAGAGCTCCAGGGCCCGTCAAATGATAGTTTAACCACTGGTGACAAGCATTACCCCCATGCCTCCAGCAAAACTGCACAGGGTTCAGCAAGCCAAAAGATGAGCCATTTTAAAAAATTATTTGAATAACCAGGTGTTCTGAGCACTGCAATGGGTGTAGCCTCCTGGTGGAAGCTGGGCCAGGGAGCCTGCCGCAGGGTCCCCTGGCAGGGGGAATCCTGGAGCCAGGAGTGGGGCACCCATAGGGTTCCCTGGTGGCAGGGGCAGCCGAAGAGCCTCAAGGGGGCAGCCAAAGAGCCACATGTGGCTCCAGAGCTGCAGGTTGCAGACCCCTGACATAACCACATGTGGACAGAGGCACATACAGCCATACAGTAGCATAGACAAGCCCCTCCTCCCCAGCACCATGCACTCTGCCATTTCCTCCCGTTGTAAGATGTTAATTGTGCTGGCAGCCTGTGGCTGATGCATGTAACTGCACCCTACAGCACATGCCATTTTATTTCTTCTTGCCTGCAGCCAATGGACTTAGGCTAATGGAACTCACAGGTTGCTCATGGGTCCAGCCATGTCACCCTGGCTCTACAGGACTCAGGCCAAGCTGGTCTCTAAAGGCTCCTGGTCAGGGTCCTACTGGGCTCTGGCAGGAATGGGGCCAGCCCACTCCATCTCTGGCTGGGCCAGATGTCCTCTGTGGCACCGGCTCTAGGTAGCTCGATAGTTGAAAAGCATGCTCCAGGGAGTTATGGACAGCCCAGTCCCAGCGACTGTTCAGTGCTGCTTTGGATGTTTTGGCTCCACATCCTGCCCCAATGGCACTGTACCCTGGTAATGCAGATTTCCCTGCAGGCTCCACCAGTTCCTCTGTGTCAGATCACTGGCTCACACGACTTAGCGGGAACAGCAAGAGGAAGAGCCTGGTGTCACGGAGCTCTACAGTCTGCCTCTCCCTCCAGAAGGCCCCTGACTTACCTGTCTTCTCCGATGCTGCAGCCAACCAGGAGAAAGGTCTGTGCCATCTCCTCCTGAACAGCAAACACCACCAGGGGCCCCCTCCTCATCCGCATCCCAACAGAGCTCTGGCATGTCAGTGTGACCCGGGCCTCCTGGGATAACCTTCTGAATGCACCAAAATCAGGGCAAGCTGCAAAACCAGGGGCCAAACCCCCAAATCACTGATGGGTGGTTCTTAAACCAGTCAGTAACAAAATATGCTTCTGACTAACCACTCTGGTCATCACCAAGCATAATAAAATAGAAGCAGCCCCCTTACTGCATATCCAATCCTATGGTCCCCTCTAGCCACTGGGTCTCTTTAAGAAATAGGTTCGCCTGACCCCAAATGGCCAGCCACATCCCCCAGAACAATATAGGCTTGGATCTTACCCAAAATACCACACTGCCAGCCAATTCTTTAGTAACTACAATTAATGGTTTAATATAAAAAGAAAAGCTACATATGAGAGATATTAAAGGGTCACAGTGAATCACATACATACAAATGATTTAGAGTCCCATTCAGGTCCCTCCCCTCCATCCCCGCACATGGAGTTGGCGACTCCGAGGAACCGAAGAGGGGTCGGGAGGTGGCCGTATATATAGCCGCGGGTGGCGCGAGGGGTGGAGGCCACGTACCCTCTCCTGACAGGCTGGGACAAAGGTTTTCAGACCGGTCCGGCACTCCGGCATGGAGACATCTATTACTGAATGGATCTGAGCAGCCCATCTAGAAGAAGGACGGTTACTGGTGAGTAACCCACCATTCCAGAGGCAGCTGTTGGTTGCAGATAGACTGGAGACTAGGGACTAAGGACAAAGTGGAGAATGGGCGATAGCCTTTTATTTCACAGTTGTTGCCAGATCAAAATGGAGGTGGGCCACATGGTCAGTCTAGGTAACTGGTCAAACAGGTTTCCTCTTGGGCCCACTGTAGCTGGGAGTCTCCTCCTGATGGGCCATCAATATGACAAGAGTTTGTACACATCAAGTCTGGGATTGCTTTAGCTCAAACAACTTGGAACACACATAAAAACAAATAGATTTCTAATCTCCAATACAGGCATGATAACTACATATAAATCATATAATCATTCCTAGCAAATTACAGCCTTTCTATTGATACCGAACATGACATATCACATATGGATCATTGTGCATACGAAATGTTATTGCACATATGAAATATCAATATGAAAAATAATCATACACAGTCCCCTAGACCCAGACAGCGTCACAGTCAGCAAACAGGATTCATCCCTGTGACCTGGTCCTCCTGGAGTAACCTTCTGAATGTACCAAAATCACAGCAAGCTGCAAAACCAAGGGCCAAACCGCCAAACTACTAATGGGTGTCCCAGTCAGTAACAAAACATGCTTCTGATTCCCCACTCTGGTCATCACCTAGCATAACAAAATAGAAACAGCCCTCATTATTGCACATCAACTTCTCTGGTCCCCTTCAGCCACTGGGTCTCTTAAAGAAATAGATTCTCCTGACCCCCCATCCCCCAGAAGAATACAGTCTTGGATCTTATCCAAATTACCATGCTGCCAGCCAGTCCTTTAGTAAACTACAACTAAAGGTTTAATATAAAAGGAGAACAAACAAAATATGAGAGATATTAAAGGGTCAAAGTGAATCACATACATACAAATGATTAAGAGTCCATAGAATCAAGTCCTTGAAGTATCTGTAGTTTGCAGGTTAGTCCGACTCTTCTGGTATACACCCAGGGCCTGGGTGGGTCTCAGTCCTTTGTTTAGTCCCAGAAGAGCAGTTCCGGAGAAGGGTGTTGGTTGCAGGAAGACTGAAGACGAAAGACAAAATGGAGATGGTTCTATTGCCTTTTAGCACCGTTGGCTCTCCCACACTCAGAGTATGTCCACACATATTTTTTAAATCGAAATAACACTGGTCATTTCGATTTAAAAAAGATTAGGGCCACATGATGTTTTCTTGTTTCGAAACGATGAGCTCCATATTATTCAAAATGGCTGTTATTTTGAAATGGTTATTTTGAAATAACACCGTTCGGACATGTTATTTTGAAATAACCATTATTTCAAAATAACACGTTTGCCCTTCTCCTTCCCTAGGTGCCTTCCTTTTTGTATATATTGGGTGGGGGCTGACCCAGTGAGGGGGCCATGTTGGCACACCTCCCATGGTGCCTTTCTCCTGATTCGAAATAACAAGTCTTGTGTCTGGACTTGCTATTTCAATTTGAGGTTTTTGCTTATTTCAATTTAAGTTAATTTGAATTAAGGATTTTATTTCAAATTAATTTATTTTGATTTAACTTAAATCGAAATAAGCATGCACGTGTGGACATAGGCCTCAGAGTCCTTGCCAAATCAAAATGGAGGTGAGTCATATTGGTCAGTCTGGGTGACTGGCCGAACAGGTTTCTTTCTAGGCCCACTGCAGCTGGGAGTCCCCTTAATCAGCAGGCCATTAGGATGACAATAGTTTTGCAGACATCCAGTCTGGGATTGCTTGGAGTCAAATAACTTGGAGTGCAAATAAAAATACATTCCTAATATCTTTTACAGATATGATACATAAAAACCATATAATTATTCCTAGCAGCTTACAACTTTTCTGTTGATACCAAACATGGTATATCACACATGCATTATTGCAAATATGAAATATTAATATGAAAAATAACCATAAACAGTCCCCTAGATCCAGACAGCATCACAATCCCCATGAGCTGGGCATAAGTGCCAGTGGATCCAGGGCAGTCAGCTCACGGGTGCTGGGAAAGGGGCCATACAGTAGGGGTCAGACTGCATCTTTACGTTACAAGACAAGTCAAGCCCAGGGGCTAGTTTATTCCCCAAAGGCTCATTCCCCTGTAACCACAGCCCACCCATTGATACTGCAGCCTGAGGGGAGCCCAGCCCAGTGGCAGGGACAGAGCAGCCCATTCATCTGAGCCATACAGAGAAAGGTGAGTTATGGGAGGAGCAGGCCAGCATGCTCATGGGCAAGTGGGGAGGGGCAGTGCCCCACACAGAGGCCTTGGGGAGTCACCAGCAGACAGTGTTGTAGCCTGGCCCCTCAAGGCTGTGCCCCCCATTATGGCAGGGATGCAGGTGTGCAGCGCAGGCCAAAGGGCTGAGGTTGCTTCAGCCACAGCTCGTTCAGCCACCTGCCCTTAACTGTTATGCACCAGTGACATGTAACCCAAGATGCCCCAGGCTGGCTTTACACTGCTGGCAGAACTGAAAATCACCAGTGCCTGGTGCCAGCATATAGGCCTGGCCATTCAGCTTGTTTTTAGGAGCTAACCTTCATCGCTAGTACTGTCTGTGCGCCTACCAGCCCCCAAAGCACTAGGGGGCTTTACAAACCTTTAGGGAGAGGCAGGCCAAGCCCAGAGTGCCCCATCTGAAGGGCCTAGATGAACAAAGGGTTTGGGAGGGGGAAGTGACTCGCCCAAGGTCTTGCCACAAATTAATGACCACACTGGGACTAGCACACAGGTCTCTAGATTCATGGCTAAGGGTCCAAGCCACTAATCCCACTAATCCACATTGCCAGCCAGCTTTTCCCTGCTCCTCCCAACCTTAGCAGACCCTGCCCTTGCTCAGTCCTGGGCAACTCCTGAGGCACCGGGGGCGGGGGGGGGGGGCGGGACACGACTGTGCCCATCCTGAGCTAGTCCTCGGCACCCCACACAGCATGGACATGCCACTGTGCACTGGTGCCTACCAACCTGCCTGTGTTTCTCTTGCAGGAGGCTTTGAGTCGAGGCCCCTGGTGCGTGGCATTCAGGGGCACAGTGTCAGCATGAAAGTGTCCCCCACAAAGCCCAGGCTGCTAGCCCCCAAGTCAGTACCCCTCCGCTGGTCCTTTGCAGGCAGAGACAGGCTGCATGCTGCTATGTCTGGTGAGCTGGTTGAGTACCTGGAGTCTGGGCGCAGGCCTCGCTACACCAACGAGTCTATTGTCCCCCTCATGACTGGTGCTGCTGGCAGTGAGAGCCCTACAGCGCCGGCAAAGCCACCGTTGAATTCACCAGTGCCTAGGAGGGACGTAGGGGCTGAGGGGGCCGGAAAAGCCAGTGGACATTCACAAGGTGTCATGATGAGTACTGTGGAGAACCACAACAAAGCACCTCCAGCCACTGAGAAGGCCAGGACACCGAAGAAGGGCAGGGAACCAAAGGAGGCCATGGGCCAGCTGCAGAGGACACCCAAGACGCTAGAGCTGCCTGGCGACACCAGGAGGCCCTGGAGAGCTGAGGTGCCAAAGAGCAATGGGAGCAAAGTGAGCTCCAATGGGGCAGCCCACACAGGCACCTGTGTGTCCCACCCCCACAGGTCTCTGAGGGCCAAAGGGGTGCCAGGCAGGGTTGGAGACCATGACCAAAGAACGCCCGCCAAGCCTGGGAAGCACAGCAGGGACAGGAAGCCTGAGGCTGAGGGGCAGCTGGAAGGGAGGTTCACCATCTTCAGGGCTGGCTTCCTGAAGAGGGAGCCCAAATGGCAAAGAGAGTTGGAGCCAGCTATGGGCTCCTCTCGGATGTCACTTTCCAACGGCAACCCGAGTAGCATCAGTGAGGGCAGAGCCAATGACATACTGGGCCAGCGCAGCAAGGAGGGCCTGGCCAATGGCAGGATCAGCAGATCCGAGGTGGACATCAAGCGTTCTCAGAGCTCTGCCAGCATCCACAGCAAGGCTGCTTGGGCCCTGCACAGGTCAGCCTCCCTCCACCAGCACAGCCGCAGTGTGCCAGTGGAGAAGGTGGCCTACGGTACCTTACAGAGGGTCAAGGACCACACAGCCACTGTGGGCAGGAAGAAACCAGTGCCTGAATCCAGTTTCTAGCCCAGCACTTCCCAGGGCTGGAGGATGAGTGGTGCCAGCCATGAGCCAGGGCCACAGGGCTCAGAAGCAGGAAACAGACTGTCCCAGCAGGCGGCTGTGAGGGTCTGTGATGCCTATTGAGGCAGGGTTGGGTCAGTCTCTGGGCATCTGGGTGCCACTGGGGCTGGATCCCAGTTTCCTCCCCTAGGGCCACTAAGGGAGCTAGCTCATTCCTCACCCAGATGCATGGGTTCCCTTGTGTGCCATATGGCCTGGGGCTCCTTGCAGACGCCATGTCTTAATAGGATGGACCCAGCACAGGGCTGCTGAGGGTGGGGAGGGATGGCCGTGGGGGATGAGCAGAGGGAGAGTATTTATTCTATACTGAGAGATGTTTTATTCAAGCAGCGTCCAAGATGGTTTTTGTTTTGTAAAAGGCCACTATTTTTCATATAGAAGATGGGGTGGGGATGGGGGGGGGGAATCTTTTGAGCACCAAGGTCTATGCAATAATAAAGTCTTCTACTGAACTGTTTTATGTAGGCCTGGCTGGTGTGTGCAGCATGTGTGTACGAGCACACGCACATGTGCAGAGTTTGCTGGGCAAGCCATGTCAAATGAGCTTAAGTCTGGGGCTGTGGGTTGGGGCTGCTGTGGAGAGTCCTACAGGGCACCTGTAGAAGGGCCAAAGAGCTGTCTGCTGCATGGGGTGACACTGAGTTGGTCAGGGAGTTCCTGCACTCCACAGATGGAATCTCCACTGCCCCATGGGTCTTCAACCCCAGCACCCTGCACCCCATGGGTAACTGACTGAGCACTTCCCTTCTTGGCACTGACCTTGACATACTGCCCCAGACCCTGCACCCCCAGTGTGTGTCACTGATATCCCCACCCCAACTCCATGTGTCACCCTGCCCCCATGTGTGTCACAGATACCACTGCCCTGACCCTGTATTACTCTGTGCCGCATGTGTGTCACTGACATGTGACACCCCTGCCCCAGACTCCATGTGTCAATTTAAATGGGCCCTGATGCCAGATCCGACCCTGGCAGTGAACCTAGCCATAGCTTGGTGCAAGAGAAGCCTGCCAGGGCTATGTGCAGGTGCTGTACAAAGAAGCTGCAGGGCTCAGGATCAGCACACAGCCACGTTCTTTCTAGTGTTCACATCATTCAGTTCTAGGTGTCTACATGCTGCAGTGCACAATTGGTCAGAAACTTTTTGCCCTAACCTGTCAGAACAGGGTTGGTGGCCAGTGCCCCCTCTGGCCACTCCCACAGCTATATGGCTCCAACCCTGAGCCTCCTCAGTTCCTTTTTCTGCCCTCAGCGATGGTTATGGAACAGTCCACTCCTTGCAATATTACCAGTGCCTGTCTATTTGGCTGTTTATGAGCCGCCTGTTCCCTCTAGAAGATCTATTTGTGGACTTTGTCCCACTGCGATCTGGTGCTCCTACTGAGCCCTCACAACCTTGAGCCAGAACACTGCTCCCAACTGCTGCTTGCCATGCTGCGGTTCAAATGCTGTGCAAGTTGTAGCAAGGCCTTCCTGAGGGGCAACCCCCACAAGAAGAGCCTAAAATGCTTGGGTGAATCAGAGAACAGAGACGCCATGTGTTGGCCTTAGAGCAAGCACCGCAGCCTACCCCCCTGTACATTGGGGACTTCCATTGAGCTGCCGGCACCACATGCCAAGTCAGCACTAGTGCCCTCTCAGTGCCACTCCCCACAGGCGCACAAGCAGCTGCACTCAGTGTCACCGAAGTGCCAGCACCGCTCCTGGTCTACCCAGCCAATCCCCTCGTGGGGGCAGGGCCCAGAGCTCATTCTGGTGCCCTCTACTCCAGAAGCCTTTGAAGCGGTAAAGGCTCGCTTGCTTCTCCCTATGCCCACACCACCTAAACCACTGAAACCGAGAGGACAAACCAACCTTCCTCTCAGGGACATGGGCTGCTCTGGCACGGCACTGGTCTCCTACCCTGGTGCCGTAAGCTTCCCTGCTCATGGTGCCAAAGCACGAGTCCTCTTCCCCAGAGGCTCCTACCTTCCCCAGCAGTGAGCTGGGTCACAGCCCAAAGCGGTTGTGGCATTTCACCAGTGCTGCGTACCCCGGCACTGGCGACATCACGATCCGCAGGTGTGGCACCGATTTCCCCTGTCTGGCACCAAGGAAGAACCCGTTCCCTTCATTCCTGAAAGCCAGTGCCTCATTCATCCACCCATTCCAGCCACAGGTGGGACTAGCTTGCCCATGAGGGATCACTGGCACCGGCCCTTCCACGGTCTCGACTTTCCAGCCAGTCCCCTTCCCCCGGGGTCTCTGAGGAGGAGCCCCCATGCAGCACTGCTGAGCCAAGGGGCAGCTCGACTAGAGCACAATCGTCTTTTCGATTTAAAAGCATTGTGGGAACATAGCCTATGACCTCCTCTGCTGGGTGACAGTGCATGTGTGCTCAGAGGTCAAGCCTCTCAAGGGGGGACTGGGACCCCCTCTTTGATCAGGGGTTCATGGCTTCCAGCCACAATTTCGGTGCCTCTGCACCATAGTGTACACAACCTTGCCAGAGCTTACTAGCAGATCCCCCTGGTTCCATTCTGCTTGTTTCCAAGGTAGCCAGACACAAATATCAAACCCCCCACATCTACCCTTTCCTGGTAGATCACCTGGTAATGAGTTCCCAGGTGGTAGAGGCTGCTTACCTCTGTTGTTTCAAAATAGGACTGCTGTGTGAACACACCCTAAGTGCCACAGGAGTCCTTGCTTTTTTGCTGAACTAGACTAACACAGCTACCCCTTTGGAACATAGGTCTGCAAAGTCTCCCCTTTTAAAGGATAGCAGCCAGGTGGGAAGAAGCATGCCTGTGAGATCCGCTTCTGGTGGGCAGAATCAGGGAAGGGCCAAGTGGGGAAGGAAGGTGCATAGCTGGGGGAGGTGGCCCCCAGCAGACAGCAGGGAAGGGAAGCAGTCAGATGGTGAGCCCCTGCAGCAGCTAGGTGGGGAAGGCAGCCAGGTGGTGACCAGGTGGGGAAGAAGGCACATGGCTGCAGCCGCTGGAAGGCAACGGGACAGCTTGGGACCCAGCAGGGGCATTGCTGGCGCCTGGCACACGGGGCCTATGCCCCAAATTCCAGCACCAGTGCCCCGGGTCCTGGCAGGGTCCCGCCTCTCCCGGTCTCCGGCCGGATCAGCCCAGAGATCAGGGGCCCAGCCACCCGCAGCCATGGCTGCTGCTCCCAGCCCTGTCCCGAGCCAGAGATCCAGGGCTTAGCAGCCCATGGCAGCGGGCGCCACTTCTGGCCCCTTCAAAGGTCAGGCAACCCCGCAGCTGCAGCTGCCACTCCCTGCCCTGTCCCTGGCGAGGGGCAGGCCTGCGGGCAGGGTGTGGGGCCTGGGCCTATGCCCGAGTCATTCCCCGAGGCAGCAACGCCCCTGGGCCCCAGGTTGGGGGGGGGGGGCGCATTTCAGGGTGCCTGATCAGGGTGCCAAAATCTGTAGTTACGGCTCTGCACACAGATCTCTGTCTATGCATGGTATTCCAGGACCCTAGTGGGACAGACCCAGTAGGGATGGTGCAAAGAAGGAGGCCCACCGGCACCCCTCCTTCACTCTCTTACTGCATGCCAGGGATCTCACGCAGACAATGGCCAACTGGGGTGCATACGGAAAGAGGACCAACATATCGGTCCCCAATCCCCTTTTCTTCCAACCACATAACCATCCTGGAACCAGGGGTTGGATCCGATATACCACCCCATACACCAATCCCAAGTGAGCATGTGCCCATGGATGCCCCATTTATATAGGGGTGGGTAGGAAAACAGTCCACCCTCTTGTCCATGGAGTCGCAACTCCCTTTAGCCTCAACCTCAGTGGGGAGAGAAACGGCAGTTGTGCTAACTCTCTGCTCTTATAAGGATGCCTCCCCTCTCCCTGGTCTGCCACACCCCTACAGCCCCCCATGAACCCTAGTGGGTTTCATGGACCCCCACTGAAATCCAAGCAAGGGGAGTGACTCCCCTTTTTGCCCCTTCTCTCTCTCCAGGGCCAACCATTCTCCCACCAGGAACAGTATAGTCCGATGGCTTGCTCCTGCACACAGGAAGTCCTGTTAATAGTCGCTGTCCACAAGATGTGCCATCCTTGCCATGCCAAGTACCAGAAAGGAATGCCCCCCCCGCTCACTTCTTGGCAACCCAGCTGACTGCTGCCCTAACTGCTCTTTATTCACACCCACTAGGGATCCCAGCTCCCCAGCAGGAAGCCCGACAGAAGGCGGTCTTGTTGATGACTGTGTTAGGATAAGAAAGCAAGCCAGGTCTCATGAGCACAGAGGGAGTCTGGGTAGGCAGCATGCAGATATCTGCTATGATACATACACACGCTCCATTCCATGCGTGCCTCAGGTCACATACACCTATCCAACCCCCTCCCTCCCTTGCCTTATACGGAAGCTAGTATTTCCTAACCTGTAAAGACCACCCCTCACCACCACCCTGGCCATCTTCCCATATATGGAGTTGTTTTTCCCAAAATGTTAGAAAAACTAGTTTAAACAGGTAAACAAGCTGCCAGTGTATATCAGCAATTGCCATGTTACTTCCATCTTTGAAGCTGATACTGTTTTGTTCAGCGTTCCCAGTATTAGTAGTGTAAATAAACCTCTTCAGTGTTGTCTGTATTGCCTGATCCTTCTTGGCGGGACCCTTCCAGACTTACAACCCATGCAGGGGCCATACTACCCCTCCCCCAGGGTTTTCCTAGACCCAGCAAACCCACCTCCAGGTAGTGGGAAACTAACTCATGCAGAGATGTACTTTCTGCTCAAGTTTGGCTGAGCTAGGCAGGTTATATCACATACATCCTGCCTCACGGGTACCTAACCCCTCCCTCTACTGCCCTTTCCCTCCTAGGCAGGGTCATCCTAGCCTTCAGGACATGGTCTGATGCCCATAGCAAGCCACGGGCCTAGTCTCATGGGGGGGGTCATGCCCCCCCCCAACTTTCCTTGCTTATTGGAGTTGCACTAGGCCACGGCGCACGTAGGCATAGAGGTGTAGCCCTTGAGTCTCCCTCCCGATACACTCTTCGGGCCAGCCTTCGCCTTAATGGAACCCTTAACAGTGTCTCCCCACCCGAGCGTCTGGGACCTTGCATGTTCCCGGTGGCAGAGCCTAAGTTCTATTGCCCCAGTTTCGGACATGGCAAGTGTTAAATATCAGGTTTCTGAATTGGATTTTCCCTCTCTCGCTGGTCCCCCAGTTCCCCTGAGGGACATGGTGCAGATGGCGCTAGGCCTGGGTGAGCCCCTCAGTGACCCCCTCCCATCCTCCAGGGAAGCCAGGGAACTGGACCTTTAGGGCCATAAGGTTTAGTCCTCATTGGCCTTTCAACTGTGAGTTGCAAACAACCAAGCCATAAGCAGCAGTTACTTGCTGGATGTGTGGGAGTCATTTGTGAAATTTCAACGCTTGCTCCCACCTGAGGCCAGAGAGAAGCATAATGCCTTTCTTGAGGAAGGCAATGTAATAGCTCAAGACCTCCTCCTTTTCGCATGTGACGCAGTGGACACAGCCGCTTGCACCATGGCCTTGGCAGTAACCATCCGCCGGATGGCCTGGCTTAGGGAAGCTAGAGCACCCCCTAATGTGCAGCAAGAGGTCCTCGACCTGCTCTGTGAAGGGGATGTTTTGTTTTCCCCCAGAAACACTATCTGTGGTGGGCACCACTCGAGATCCCTGGGAGAAGCCAAATACTTTGGCCTGCTCCCTCCCAGCCCCACCCCTCCCATTTAGTCTTCTGCGGCAATGCCCCATCCCCCAAATTCCCACCCATTTCTACCACAGCGGGAACACAGGAAACTTCCTTCCACCGCCATCATCTGCTGCAAAGGCTGAGACCCCTTCTTCCTCTCTCCCGCAGGTTCTTTCGAAATAAGTTATTTCGAAATAGCTTCTTTCGAAATAACAAAACTGTGTGTAGACATAGCCTTAGTCTTTAAGTGCCACAAGACTCCTTGCTTTTTTCCCCAACTGTGTTGTGCCTTTTCTCCAGCCCCCATTCCCATGTTTCATATAGCTAGGAGGCCAATTAAGTCAACTTAAGCCAGCTCCTGGGCTACATTGGCTTAAGTCAACTTAATAAAGTCAACTTAACTGCTGAGTCAACTTTTCAAGTGAGAGTTATTAAGTCAGCTTAAGCAAATGGCACCATCATGGAATATACGTGGTGGTAACCCTCTGCACATCGATTTCCTGCAGCTGTTTCTGCCTTTTTCTTGCCTCTGGGCAGGGTAAGATACTTGGCACCCTGCCAAGCATGCTTGCAGTATTCCATTGTTGACAAACAGCATGGATGCCCACATGCAAAAAATGGATTCTATACATAACTACTGAAACCTACCTTTTACTCCCAATATTACTGCTGGAATGATTCACAGATTAGAAGGCCAGAATGGACAGCTGTGCCATGCAGTCTGACCTCTGTTGGGTTGCATTAGACCAGGGGTCTCAAACATGTGACCCCCCTAAAGCTATTTACTGCGGCCTGCACCAACACTGTTGTATGAAAGGCTTCAATGGTGCTGCCCTCGGACTAACGTACAAGTCTTCATGCAGCCTTGTACTAGTCCTCATGCGGCCCTCATGGTGATTTGAGTTTGAGACCCTTGCGTTAGACCTTCCTTTGCTAGACGTGGAGCCCACCATTAGATGTTTGTTCCCTGTGTAGATACACACAGACTATGGTCAAGTCATTGCTTCATCTTCTCTTTGTTAAGGTTCATAAATGGAGCTCCTTTCTTCCATCACTGTATGACATTTTCTAATCTGCTAATTGTTCCTGTGGGTCTTCATTGAGCCCTTCTCAATTTACCAACAATCTTCTTGAGTTGTGGTATCAGCACTGGACATGGGCTACCAGCAGTGGTTGTACTAGTGCCAAACACAGAGGTGCTCCTATTTGCACTCATCTCAGTCTTTTTTCTGTATGCCAGGACAGCATTAGATCTTTGGCCACAGCATCACACTGGGAGCTCATCCTCCACTGATTGTCTACCTCAATGCCCAGCTCTTTTCTGACTCTGCTTCCCAGGAAGAAGTCCTTGTCTTGAAAGTATGTCCCAAATTCTTTGTTCCCAGAAGTATGTTCATGTTTAGCCATATTAAAATGCATGTTTGCTCGAGCCCAACCTACCAAATGATCCTCACTGCTCTGGATCAATGACCTGTCCTCTTCGTTATTAACCACACACCCCAATTTTTCTGACAACCACAAAGTTGAGCAGCGGTGATTTTATATTTTCTTCCAAGTTATTACTAAAAATGTTAAATAGCACAGGCCAAGAACTAATCCCTGCAGAACCCTCACCCCCCAGAAACAGACCTGCTAGGTGCCAATTTGCTGCTTAATTACCTCTTGAGCCCCATCAGGCAGCTAACTTTCAAGACAAGTAACCTGCCATGTTAACTTTATGTCATTCGAGTTTCTTAATAAAAAATGTCAAGCAGCACCAAGCCAAATGCTGCACAGAAAAAAAATCCATCCCTCAAGTCTAGTACCTTTATCACCCAAATGTGCAATCTTACCCCAAAAAACATCAATCTAAACCATTTGAGAGGATCTGTTTTCCATGTTGTGCAAGAAGGAAAGAGCCCAGGTCTCATGCAGTTTGCTCAAGGGAGGCAAAGAGAAAAAAAGTCACCCAGGAACCCTCTCCCAGATGCCTTTTGCAGTCTTGCTTTGCAAAGTTGTGCACCATGGGAGCGTGCTTGCTTTGTCAAGAACAACACTTAATGCATCAGAGGCCTGATGGGTGTAATTGTCCTTTAAGCATTTGTTCAGACTGAACTTTGCTCTGGCCAATAGTCTTGTGAGAAGTGGCCTCCAAAAATACCCAAATGTGAGGCACCAACACAAGCCTGGGTGTCTGATGAGTGTGAGAACCTTGAAGTCCACTGTAGACTTCACTGTCACTACTGGTTTTACATAGCAGATGCCCAGATACTAGGTGATGGGTGACAATAAAATTCCTGAGAATGACAAGTGTTTTCATGGATGACTCTTCAGTTCCTGCCCTTCCACTCTCCTTCTGCCACTCAGCAAACCAGACAGCTAGACACAGTGAAAAACAGCATTAGAGGCTGCGTAACAGGGCTCTGAAGACAGCATCAACTGATTTTATTTTAATGAGAACACCATTTAGAAAGAATTCGTGGAGAGGAGATTGGGGGAAGTTAAGCCTGTGGCTTCTACTTTCAAGAAGCTGCTGAGGGTTTTGCTATTTCAAGACTGAGTGAGACACAGACCTGCAGGTCTTCTGGAGGAACTGACGCAGATACAAGAAGTTGACTATTCCAAGAGAAGAGCCTCAGTTTAATAACAACTTTAACAGTAATTTGTACATTTATTTCAGGTGCTTTTGCCCTATTCCCCCCACTCCCCATTATGGTTTGGGTGATGAGTTGCACGTCTGAACTGTGCAAAAAGCTGTAACATCATAAGTTGCAAATACTGCTGTAAGAGAATATTTTTTTATACTGGTTCCATGGGCAGGGTGGGCAGAGGTTGCTAAGCATTCAATTTACATTGTACGTTTGTACATAGGTTCTGATGAGATTATATATATATATAAAATCTCCACAGCTCAGCATGGAGTGAACATCAGTTCCCTGTTAACATGGCCCTGTTGGCCAGTTCCCCCTCCCTTCCCTTTGCAGACACTGATGCATGAATATGCCACATGTTTGGGAGGGGGGGGGCTGAGAGCAGGGATTAAAGTAAGGGGGAAGGCACCAGAATGTTGTTCCGGGGCCCACAATTTTTAGGGGGCCAGTGTTTCAGCAGATGGCAGCCCTGTAGCGTTCCAGTGCATCCCACCCTTGCACACACACTTCCCTTGCTCGCCCCATTCCCAGCTATCCTGGCAGCACCCCCCCCCAAGCCATGCACTCTCCACCAACTGCCACCTCACAGTTGCTGATCCTGCCCACACGGCTGCTTGCCCTGCCGCTTGGAGAGCCTGACGGGGGAGCACAAGGTGTTGCAACAGCAGGAGGGTGGTGGATGTAATGAGCTGGAGACCAGGGGTGGGAATGGAGGGGTCTCCAGAGCAGTGTGAGTTGCTGGAGCAAGGGGTAGGGATGGAAGGCTGAAGAAGGATGGAGGGCGGCATGGGAACAAGGAGACTGTGTAGGGTCTGGTGGGAGCTCAGTAGTTGTGGAGGGGACTATGAAGGGCTGGAGTGGAGACTAGGTGGGGGCCTGGGGAGGAATGGAGGAGGTTGGGGGCCTGGAGTGGGGGCTAGGGATGGAGGGGACTTGGAGGTGTGGAAGGAGTTGGGGGCTGAAGGGGGTGGAGGGAAGATTGGGCATGGGGGTTAGGAAGGCTGGAGTGGGTGTTTGAGGGCACAAGGCTTAGGGAATGGGGTTAGGGGCTGAGGAGGACACGGGGAAATAGGGGTCTGATGTGGGTTGGGGTGATGTTGTGGATTTGAGGTTGTGCTTCATTTGTGAGGAAAGAGCTGGTGGGGCTCAAAAATGCCTCCCTGGCCTGGAGCATGCACGTGCATGAAGGGGGCCCAGACAACAGAGGAAGGGGGCCCAGAGATTAGGAAGGTTCTGGGACCCATCAAATTATACTCTAATCACTGGATGAGTGAGTTGAGGTGAAAAGGCGAGGTCATCTGGGCCACTTTTCACCTTCTCAAAAAAGATTTGGCGGAAACACTTGAGCACATTATTGCTATTCGAAGCACAGCCTCCACCCCAAGGAGGTGCCATTAACACTAACAAAGCCCAAGCTTTCCTTGCCAGTGGTGGGCACATCCATGATACTACCAATTCCTGCAGTTACAAGAGGAACATTCACACCTGATTCCTCACCGAATTCCTGGCTATAGCTCAGACAGGGAGTCGGTTCCCCGCCAATCAGGAGTCAAGCCAACAAAGAAACAATGGAAGGGAAAAAGCCCATGATGAGATATCTGGAAATGACACGACACGGTAAGATCCCATTGGGGCAAGTACCCCCTGCAGGTGTCATCTGAAAGCATTCACTTTGGCAGAGAAGACCAGGCTTTTAAGGGCCAAAGAAGACCCCTGCCAGGATAGGGAAACATTTCCCCTTTTCTAGCTGTCCTGCAGGGGATAGAGACAGAGTGGGTATTAATAGCAAAGCAGTGCAGCTAGAAAATCAATGGGCCAGCAGGCGAGGATTTCACCAGCTACAAGGCAAAGGGACATGTTGGACACTTGCCCATCCAGTGCTGGTGGAACCCAATAAGCCAAACCTACCGGGCATCCAAGCTGCAATGACCATCCTGCCTCCCTTCCCAAAGAGAGTGCAGTGGGGGAGGTGTGTGTTGAGGGGACTTGGGGTTATTTTTGAGGAGGGCTGAAATCTTGAAAGGGATTTACTTAGGCACAAAGTCAAAAGGCAAAGTTTGGATAAGGCAAAACAAACAAATGGAAATAAAACTGCCCCAGGAATGTATTTTGCCACTGAGACAGGGTGCCACCATTCACTGCAAGTCACACATCTATTCAGTCGTCTCATGCTGGTAGCTGGCAAATGGAGCCCCGACTGAGAGCAAGCCCCAATTTGGCAAGGTCTCCAGACAGTTGGGGTTATGGGATCACATTTATGAACATGAGAGTCACTGTGGGAAGGGGACACTATGTCATAGGGCGGTGCTTTCTGATTCTTCTTCTTCCAAATCCATTTTCCCTGCCACTGAATGTCTCTTGGTTTGTTCCAGCAGATCTCTAGGGGGTGCAGGATCAGCCTCGACGTGTATAGAAGGGACATCAAAGAGTACGAGATCTGCAATTGGGTAGAGAAAGGTGGAGTTAAGAACCCACATTAATGCAGACAGATGAGATTGTCAAAAAGTAGCTAAGGAGGCAGTTTTTTCTTAGCAGCAAATACATTTCTTGGCGTGAGTATCATTGTTAATGTCAGAAAAGAGGGATGTCATAATAAAGTCATGGTTTGCACCCTCCATCCACTTCCTCTCCTGAACCTGCCCTGCCTTGAGCGCCTCCACTTCAGCAGCCAAGCTGTCATAGGTCCTCATAGACTCCAAACAAGTGCTACCCCTAACAGCTTCCCAAATCATGGCACAGAAACTAGCTTCTTCGCTTTGCCCTTTTTTTGGCCCAGGCTGTTATGCTTTGCAGATGTCCCTTTCAGTCCTTGCCATCATAGATGTGCGTGGTGACAAGCACTATGGAGCCATCTAATCTACCCTCGACAGTGCAAGATTGGGCTCTACAGGACACTCCCTATTGCTGTCGCCTGTCTAGCTGAGAATGTCTCTAGGGCAGAGATTAATACACCTTGCACTCCAGAAGTTATTACCTTTCATGTATTGATGGGTATTTCCTACATCCCATAACAGTGTCCCATTCGAACCTGCCAGTGCCTGTATTCAGCCCCTGCAACTGTCCTATGCTGGCAGGAGTCATGGGGGGAGGAGAGGAGAGGAGAGGAGACCATGGTAGTACATTAAACTCAATCTCCCAAATATGCAGGCACCAAATTAACTGGCTCTTTTCCAGCTGCCAAATGAAAATCCAGGAATGATCACACTAGCCTGGCTGCTAGGTTTCTGAGCAGCCACAAAAGCCATCCAACTTTCATGCATCCAACTTTTCCCTTCTTTGATCTCGTAGGGGCCTGAGTAACATGAGGCCCACAACCTGGTTGATGGAGGATCTGCACAACCTTTTTGATGGAGGTGTTTGACCAGACTGGTATGTGGACGCCTCACAGTGTGTAGCTTTGAGGAAGGGCAAGATCAATGCAGGGTTCAAATCTAGCAAGTTACTCTGCTTTGGAAAAGAGGGGCTTTCCAGGCCTTCCCTCCCCATTTCAACTCTTGCCCCATTCAAGCCCCCAGGGTTGAGCCAATCTGCTCCAAAGGAGTGGCTAATAAGAAGAGATGGGCACTGGGGGGTGCTGCATCCATGGAACCAGGAACAAAGAGCTGAGCTTGGTCCTCCATGCTGTTCCTGCTCCTAGCCAAGCAGCGTGAGCTGGCTGCATCCACACCCTCTAGATCTCCACAGACAGGCCCTGGAGGCTGTTCCCTGCCTCATCCACCCTGGCTGCCATTCCCACAGGATGGGCTCAGGTTGTACTCCAGCCAGTCCCGTTCCCAGAGGAAAAGGCAAGCAACCCATGGCTCAGGCAAGGGCCAGTGCAGGCAGCGCTAGTGACCCCTCACTGCTGGCCAGTTGGGTGGCATGTCATAGCTTCAAGAGAGGGAGGGAGAAGAGTGTGTAGCCGAAGGAAGGCGGAGTTGGACAGGAGGCTCCTGGATGTAGTCATTCCTGGTCCAACTCCAACTCTTCCCCACTGCTGCTGGCTCTGTGCTTCTCTGAGCCCCTGCCCCCAGGAGGAAGGGATGGTGAGTGATTGCAGTGTACACAGCCAGAGACAGACACAGGCTGAGACGGCTCTGCACCTCTGCACGGCAGAGAATCTTTTGGATCTATGGGGGCTAGTGGGAGGTGCTGCACTGAACATGAGTTTGCAGGCAGCTCAATGAGGGAGCACAGCTGGGGCATGGAGAAGAAAAGATTGGAGAAACAGGTGCTGGGTTTTCTGAGCTTCTGCTCCTTAGCCTGGAGCCCTGATGAGGAACAGTCAAGGCCTGGAGTTTAAGGGTTAAAAAAGTAATTCTACAAAGTACATAGGCCAGAACAGAAAGAGGACACCAAACCCTGGGAAAGCACCCCCACAATGGCAAACAGAAGCCTCCAACTGCGTGGGACTGAGAGCAGACTTTTGCCCATGGGTGGAACGATTGACAGCTGCCATTGGTTTCCTTCAGGATGGATGGCAGAGAGTGATGCTCTGAACTGATGGTGGGGCAGCACCCTGCACCACTCACACTGCAGAAGCCCTCCCTCACTCTCCCCCCCCAGTTTATACACAGATAGATTCATGGTTATTTTACATCAGGGCCAAGTTCTGCTCTCACCCATGCCAGTGAAACCCTGCTAATTTCCATAAGCTTACACCACCAGAAATTTGCCCCCAGTTTTTGATATTGCTTTCCCATTGTCACTTGGCTGTAGTCCTCCCGAGGACAGCACAAGCGCCTTTTCCCACCTGGAATGAAACTGGCCTAGCAGTCACCAACCTGGAGGTGGGATTACATTTCCAGGATAACTCCTGGGGGCACAGGCACCTTCCAGAGCCTGCCGTGTGTGTGTGTAAACTGAATTGGACTGGTGTGTTTGGAACTGACCTGTCATGGTAGAAGCAACCAGCTGGCCAGCCCCCTGTGCTGGTGCTGGTCCATTTGAGACCCCCATCTCTTCCCTGATGCCAGATGAGTGGCTGCACCTACTGGGCATATTGGGCAGTGGATTAGGAAGACAGCTGACTCGCTGGTTTAGGAGCTATCCACTTATTTCAGCTGCTCTGGAGAGTTTTGGTTTTGAAATAAAGAGGCCTCATTGTCATATATATTTAAAAATCAGTCTCTGCTAGACAGGGACCAAGGCGCTGCAGTGGTATGAAGACATCGAGGACAAAGGTAGAAATTGTAGCAAATCATGTTGTGCTGTCATGGCTAGCATCTGTGAAGTGGCTAGTTATGGAAGGTCTGGACTAGAGTTTTTGCCCTGGTTTCCATTTAAGCCTTGCAAAAGTTAGTCTAGATGCTCCAGCCATGTTTTAGCTTGCCCAGGAATGGCGCCTCGGGTAAACCACTAATATTTGAGCCTTCGAACAAGTGTTTGTGCAGTGACTGGACTAGTATTTACAACTGTGTTAACTGACTTGAACTAACTGGCAATAAATTCACTTGTGGGAGACAGAAGCAAAACTTCTAGACTTGAAAGATGTTTAAGGCTTATCTTCACTGCAGTGTTAGCTCAGATTATCTATAATCCAATTAGTTTTGTGCATGTGAGAGCAGTCACACTGTGAAACAAGCGTGGAGCTTCCCAAGGTGCTTGGATTAGCAGCACAGAGTAGCTGCATTCCCATTACTACCTCAAACATCAACCCCTGGGCCAGCTGAACCCAAGGCAGTGCCTACCTGGAGCCAGCGATTTCTGGCTAGGAGTAAGGTTAGATTTAAATGCAAGTAATAGCTGGCACTAACACCGCAATGGAGTCCAGCCCAGGAATACACATTTTTCTCAGTCCACATGCCATCAGAATGAGTAACGCAGCTGCTGGTGGTCCACGGATGTGCTGGTCCCAGGTGTGCCATTCCATGGCAGAGTGGAGCGCAGGTGTGGTGCTACTGGGGTGGCACTACAGTGACTTTAAATGGCTGTTATTAACCACGCTGCTCAGCCTAAGAGTCCTGTATCTCGTGATTGGCATGCAAACCTGTCATTGCCTCTGAAAGCTATGGCTCATTTGCATGACGCTATTTGTTTGTTTCGTCAGTGGGAACGGCCAGAGCACTCCTGGCCAGAGTAGATAAGTGCCACCTAGTGATGCTAAATATCCCCTGGAAACACCTTGGACATCAATACCCAGTCAGCACAATGAAGGGCAGCAATATCATGACATCCCTTGGGAAAAACAATAAATGACATGGAAGAGGGAGAAATTATTCACACAGGTCAGTTCTAAGCCATGGTTGGGAGAGAAGGAGAGTGGAAGGGATGGCTAGGGTCTGATCACTTCCATGAGCTGGGGTGGGGGGTGATTGTTTTCCTTTATTGAATTCAATGTAGAAAGGGGGTGGGAACAAAGGCCAGCGATTCTAAGAAGCAAAAGAAACAAGTTTATTAATAAGGCAATTACTGGTGAACTTGTGACAGGGTCACAAAGCCATGCAATTCTGGTTCAGCGAGCCCCATGCAAAGGCCAGAGAGCACAAGATGGAATTAGTGGTGGATCTGATACAATGGACAGCACTGAAGGTCAGTTTGAGGGAGGGTTAGCTTTTAAAGTGCCAGAGAGGGGAGGTTTTCATGGGAACTCCATCTTACCCTGAGAATCCCCCTCACACCTATCCAATATTGCATCACTCGCCTCAAACAGCTGCAAGGACACAATAATAGGATTGGGAGAAAGGACACAGAAATAAGCAGCAACAAGGAGACAAAAAACACAACAGAAACATGGTTCAGAGAACTGCAGCTGTCAATCATAAAACAGAACATAGAATACATTACAGTATAAAGAAGCTAGCTTCTCAAACCTGCTTGGAGAGAACTCAAAGGCAAAACAATCAGACATTCCCATTTACCATCATTTTCCTGCTCTAAATTCAAGAAGTACTAGGGAGCATTTGAACCATTTCCCTTATGAATTCTTCAAGCACAACTCAGAGTATCAGGACTGGACTGGCTGGGGACAGACACTGTTCTACAAGGAGTCAGCAAACATGCAAGAGTGTAACTGAAGTAATGTCTGATATCTTATGAACTGAGAAGGGTAGAAAAATCCACTATACATCAACTGAAAGCCAGGATTTCCAGGTTTCCAGCCATGTATAGCATGTGTTTAGAGTCATCATGTGCTGGGAGATATACCTTAAAACAATGACCAGTCCCTCCGAGTAGGCAAAAGAATACCAGGTAAGTCTACATACTGTCAGCATCCTACGGCCCCTAGGCTAATTCGCCTTTCACTATGTGCTCTACTTCTAAAGATACATTACCACCTCCCTGGAGGTCTCAGTGAACATCTCCAAACTTCTGCTAGATCAGGGGTCTCAAACATGTGACCCGTGGGCCGCATGCAGCCTCTAAAGCTATTTCCTGTGGCTCGCAATGACACGATCATTACCGAGGTTCACAATAACATTGTATGCAAAGATTTCAGTGGTGCGGCCCTCGGGCTACCATACGAATCCTCATGCAGCCCTCTACTAGTCCTCATGCGGCCCTCATAGTGATTTGCGTTTGAGACCCCTGTGCTAGATGCTGGTAGAACAGCTCTAAAACACTGAGAGTCAATCATAAGACTTACCACGGGCTGCACTGCAAGGGCTCAATCTGCAGTATGGAGAAGATCCTGACAGCTGGGGTGCAACAGAAGCTCATGGGCCATTGAAATCTATGCTGCAGGTCCCCCAGCCTCAGTGAACAGGACTCCCAAACTAGCTTTGCAGGCCAGCTAGCGCTGGGCCCTTAAATCCAGCCGGCATCCTCTCTATTGCAGTCCAGGGCTTGAGGACCAGGAGCACAGATGGCACCAAGCGCTCAACAGAGAACCTCAGCCAGCAGACTGCATGTGGTAGAAGAGAGCTGTGTTGTCATGCACAGGCATCTGATCACTTAAATTCCACGTCATTGCAAGGGCATGTTTTACCCTCAGACATTCTCCTTATAAGTCATCACTCCTCTAAGGAAGCACATAGTCAGAGGGGGATACAGGGATTTAGAGTTATATCCTTACAATAAAAAGCATCTTAAATACATTTCTCCATGGCCCTAATCCAACACTGAGGATTATGCTTCTGTTGGCTCAGCGGTGTTGGACTTTGCACTTACTCCTTTCGTAATGCCTGCTGCACAGTGGGCTCCCGCTTCCCCATCCTCACCCGCTTAGCCCATGAGCACACTGACAGAAATGTCAATGGTGTGGAGACTGAAGCTAGCTGCCTGCTCCCACTTCTCCTCATGCCATATCCTGCTAGGGATCTGATCAAAGCTCTCCAGCGCTAACGGTTCAGTTACCTGTGGACATGCTTTCTCCAGGGGACATGTCATCTAGCAGAGCATGGTCTGTCGACTGCGGGCTAGTGGTGGACAGGCTTGCTGTGGGAGGCTGTGGTGGTGGCAGCACAGGCCGCTGCCGTGGCTTAGGAGTGGGTCGAGATTTGGTTAAAGTGCTCGTCAGGGAAGGAGGAGAAGACAGGGAAGGAGCAGCAGCTGGGGAGAGCTGGCCTGAGGCTAGCGTGCAGCTGTGTGGGTAATTCAGTCCATAGGGTGAAGGGGTGCTTGGAGGGGTGGGAGACAGACTGATGGGGGATGGTTGTCCTGTGGACTGGTCGGACGTACCACCTGACTGGCCGTAGGGAACCTTGGCTGGGATTGGAGCCAGTTTCTTTGAAACTGTAGGAGACAAAAAGAGAGAGATGCCATTAAGTGAAGCACAGGTTCACAGTGTCCTTAGCATTTCTTCCGCCTCTCTGCTGCTAAGACACTGGCATGTGAGAAACTGTGAGCTCTTGCTCTGGTTCTGCAACACACCCAGGAGCTGCATACTACTGCCCTGCATATCTCACACATTTTGGGAACCCAGACTAGAATGCTTGTCCTGCAGCTCCAAACCCTCTGGCCACTTCTAACCAAAGTAAAGGAGCAGGACATTACCAAGCACCAGTAGCAGATCTCTTATCTTCTCCATCGACAGACTGCGCCCCTGTACCCAATATTCACAAACAGACAGCCTGTTACAGTAGAGACAGATCTCCAAGGACCCGGCTGGGCACAAGTTACAAAGAATCGTATCTGCCAAAGGTTGCAGCTGTGCATGCAAAGAGATACATGTGAAAGGCACCTATCCTCCCATAGCTTTTCTCAGACAACATTGTCCTGTCTAGTTTCCGCTAGAGACCCAAGTGGGGAACTTTGCCCTTTGAGATTTGTGTCTGCCACAGTATTTGCAATCACTTTAAGATGGCATCTGCCATGCCAATATGGGAAGGGCGAAGAGGACTTGACCTTAAACAGCCACAGTGAAGTGGGTACCAGCATGTAGCAGGGACTGTGTACAAAACCAAGTGGAACAAGAGATCTCATTCAGCCCTTGGTAGGACTGGATATGCATGAATGCCCAAGTACAGCCAACCCAGGAGCAAAGGGATATGATCCCTGTCATGCTAGGCCTGAAAAGGCTAACAACTATAACACATATTGTAGAAAAAAACAATGGCAGTTACAAGTAGGCTAGGACTTTGATATGCGTCAGTAGTTTATTGATGGTTTACATATATCATGTTACAGTTTAGCAAGGTAGAAGAACTGCTTCCCTATTTGTTACTATGGTTCTATTAGAAGAAGTCAAAAGGATTAAAATCGAGATGGACCTTTGATGTACCAATATAAACTGTCTCTTAATGGTGCTAACGCAGCTAATTACCTGTGATACCCAAGGTGAAGGTTTTACCTTAAAGCACTTTATACATTACTACTCTCCACTTAAGAAAGTGGCTGTGAACTCTCATCAAAGCCTACATGAAGAAAAGTTCCAAAGGGATAGCCATGTTAGTCTAGTTCTACAAAACAAGCAAGGAGTCTTGTGGCACTTAAAGGACTAACACATTTATTTACCGCATGAGCTTTTGTGGGATTTCTCCAATGAAAGCTCATGCGATAAATAATTTTTTTAGTCTTTTAAGTGCCACAGAACTCCTTGCTTGTTTTACATGAAGAAATTACCTGCAAGTGCCCATCTTGCCATATGAAAGGAAGTCTAACATCTGTCCAGGGTTCTCAGGGAAACTTTGGGCCAAAGGGTTGAGATCCCAGCCAGCACTGGCTTAGAATCACCCTGCTAATTCTCATGGAGAATTAGAACAAACTCTACACTTCGACTATTTGGTCTTTATTCCTTTGAACTAGATTTCCAACAACTGAAGCTCTGAAATGAAGGACTTAAACCCATTCAGGTACTGGATGTATGCCTAAGATCTGCAAACTCTGAATTCTATTGGAAACCTGATATATATGGACTTTCAAATCATTGTATGTATGTGATTACTTTAACAGTACTCTCATACTTTCTTTCTTTCCTCATACAATAAAGCTTTAGTTTTAGTTTCTGAAGGACTGGCTGGCAGCATGGTAGTTTGGGTAAGATTCAAATCTACACTCTTCCGTGTAATGTGCCTGATCCTTCAGGGTCAGCAGAAACCTTTCTGGGTAATGAGCTTGGAGCTTTAAGTAATTTCTCTCTTTACCAGACCCAATGGCTGTTTGGGGCCCAGCAACTGAAAAGCAATAAAGGAAGCTGAGTATATTTTATAGTGGCTTCTTGATATCCAGTGTGGAGGATCAGAAGCATTGACTGTGACTAGTTAGGAAGTTTAGCTCACCAGTGCTGGGAGAATCTGCTCTCCTTTTTGCAGCTTGCCCTGATCTTTGCATATTCAGGGCCCTGGGAGACCCAGGTTACAAACCCCAGTGTGTCTCTCGTGCCCTACAGCTCCATCTCCCAGTGAAGTGACCTTGTGAGGCAAGCCTTGCCAGAGTCCTTCAGGGGTTACATAGGTGGCCCTAGTTGAGGGTCACCTACTACCCACCAGTATTTCCCTAACTCTGTGGGAGCAGAGTGTCACAGAGTCACTTAGCCATGTAGCCTCCATGCCATCAGGTGACGCAATCTCGGGTTCGGGTGCCATAGCGTGCCTGAGTTCTATGTTAATAAGTCCTCTCCGAGAGGAAGGTGAAACAGGGTATTGTGATAAGGTCAGCTCAGAGGGCTACAGAAGGGTGTGGCAGGGCAGATATGTAAGCCCCAGGCTGCTGAAGGCTCTTTACCCTGGCTACAGAGAAAAGGGCTCTGCAGGCCAACTGGAGACACCTGGGCTCAGTCAAGGGCTGGCCCAGACCTATAAAGGCTGCTGCTGCCAGAAGGGGTTGGGGAGAGACTGAAGCTGCCTCCAGGACTGGAGTCACTCCCAGGCTGAGGAGGAAGGCTATCATTCTAACCCCTTGCAGACAGACAGACAGACAGACAGAGAGGAAAGAAGGAAGGACTGACAGGCACGCCCAGGGAAGTTCCCCAGAAGACCTACCTGGGCTGGGGCAGATTGACCTCTGGCCCATACCTCCAGGGGAGAGTTTGGGGCTGGCAAGACAGGACCTTCCCCTCTCCCCTACTGGGAGGAGCGATCTCTGCCACAGTATCTATTGACAAGTCTCGTAGGATCGAGAATCAGCATTGTCTGGGCCATTCTGGAGCTATCAGTCCGCTCCATTTCTCTTTATGTTTAAGAGTATCTGGTAAATTAGGGAGATCGGAGGGAAAGCATATATCAGGGGGCCCCCCAATGGCATCATAAAAGCATCTGCAATCAAGCCCTTCTCCTGTCCTCTGAGGGAACAGAATTGTCGAGACTTCCTATTCTGACACGTGCAAATAGGTCCATGTGAGGTACGCTGCACCGGTTGACGATGTAGGACATCACCTCCACGTGCAGCAACCATTCATGGTGTGACAGGAAGGTTCTGCTCAGTGAGTCTGCTGCATTGTTCTCCACCCCTGGCAAGTGGGCTGCTATGGGGGTGAAATTGTGTTTCAGAGCAAGTTCCCAAAGGTCGGTGGTTTCCATGCAGAGGGCTGGGGAGTGCACTCCTCCCTGATGGTCTGTGTAAAACATGGCCATTGTGTTGTCTGTTAGAACCTGGACTGCCTTCCCCTTTATCAGGTCCAGAAAAACCTGGCAAGCTAGATGAATGGCACTAAGTTCTTTCACATTTATGTGAAGGGGTTTGTCTATGAGGGCCCACATCCCCTGGGTTGAAAATCCCCCTGAGATGTGTGCCCCCGAACCCATGTCTGATGCATCTGTGATCAGAGTCACCATGGGATTCAAGGTCTCGAAGGGAATCCCGAACCTGGCAAAGAGTGGGTCCTACCATATTTCGAGAGTTTCTAAGCCCTCACAGGCGATCGCACAGCCCTTTTACAATGTAGACACTGTGGCGAACCCGATGCTTGTACCTTCCTTTTATTAACCAGTTGTCAAAGTACTGGTAAATCTTTATGCCCTATCTCCACAGATGTGCCGCCACTGCCACCATACATTTTGTGAAAACCCTCAGGGCTACGGTAAGCCCAAATGGGAGGGACGCGAATTGATAGTGATTCCCTCCCATTACAAATCTAAGGAAACTTCTGTGTTTTGGCCTTATCGCTATGTGAAAGTAAGCGTCCTTCAAGTTGAAGGCCGTGAACCAATCCCCTTGATCTAGGGCAGGGATGATTTTTGAAAGGGAAACCATACAGAATTTTATTTTCCTTAGATGTTTGTTCAGTGCCCTGAGGTCCAGGATGGTTGCCGTTTGGTTTGGGAACTAGGAAATAACAGGAGTAGAACCCTTTTCCCCATTGACCCTTGGGACCCTTTCTATGCCCCTAGGGAGGGTAGCTTTTCACATTCCCTTTGTAGTAGAAGGTCTAGCTCTGGGTCCCTGAGACGTGAACAAGGGGGTGGGTTTCTGCCTTGATGTATGGATTTGAACTGAATTGAGTATCCTTTGGATATTGTATCCAACAACCAGTGGTCAGTTGTGGTTCTGGCCTACTGAGGTAGAAATCAGGCCAGACGGTTGCTGAATATTAGGGGCTAAGTAGGGAAACAGGGGCCCTCTAGCTGTTTGTCAAAACTGCTGTTTATGGCTGGCCCATCGGTTGCTGCTGTTCCCTTGGCGGGTTGTCTGCGTCAAGAATTAGGTTTTTGAGCCCTTACCCACCCAGTTCCTTTCCCTCTCCAGGCCCCCATAGGAATGCTGAGACTGCTGGTAAGACCTCTGATGTGACCCCCTGCACTTGATTTAGCTGCTGGGATTGTTGCTGAGGCTGTTGGTGCCCTAAGGAATGTCTAACCTCCTGTGGCACATATATGCCCAGGGATTTTAGGGGGTCCCTAGAGTCTTTCATCCCATGCAGTTTAGAATCAGTAGATTCTGCAAACAGGGTTGGACCTTCGAAAGGAGGGTCCTGAATGATTTGCTGCATTTTGTTTTGATAAACTGATCGGCTGATCGGCGCATAGACTCTGCTGAGTCTATGTTGTGCGAAGCAGTGTCAGATGCATTCTACAATGCTATTAATAGGTCGTGCGCAACCAATACCCCTTCCTCAACCAGTGTCTCAAAATCCGTGTGGTGTTCCCTGGGAATCACATCATGAAATCTTTCTAGCACCCCCCAGAGGTTGAAAGCATATCTCCCCATGAGGGCATGGTGATTTGCTATGCGGAGCTGTAGAGCTGAGGCGGAATAAATCTTCCTACCAAAAAGGTCAAGTTTCTTCACCTCTTTATTTTGGGAGTGGAGCTAGGTTGGCCCTGTCGCTCCATATGATTAACTGCATCCACCACCAGGGAGCCCGGTGTAGGGTGGTTGAAGAGGAAGGAAACTTTATCAGCAGGAACATGGTACCTCTGGTGCAACTCTGGACACAAGGGAAATGGAGGAGGGGGTCATCCAATGCACCTGTGCAATGCTGTATACTTCTCATGCAGTGGAACTGAGCCCTTAGTAGGTGGGGCTGGATCCCCCAAATCAAATCACTGGTCATTTATGACCCCCCAGGTCCAACTTCAAATTTGCTGCCATTCGTCTAAGTAGATCTTGTTGGGCATAAGGGTCATCCTTGCATGACATGGTTGTTGGTAGGTTGCTTCATCTGGAGACAAGGAAGAAGGAATTTGTGATCTGCTGTACCACGCAGTGCTGGAGTTACGTTCGTCGTCTGAGGAGCAAGGAGTCCTAGTAGACAAGGGTGCCGAGGGTGGCAGAGATGCAGGCTCATCCTCCGAAGGATAGTTGAGCCACCTACTAGATCATTCCTGGAAAGATCAAAGGGTGGAGTTGCAGTGTGCCTTGGAATGGCCTTTTTCCTTTTGGGAGCCTCCCTCACCGTAAGAGCCACTCTGGGGCCTGCTCCATGCTCCCCCCCATGCCAATTGGGTCAGTGAAGGGGACGGTGCCACAGGTGTGCACCCTTGGGTACCGAGGAGTGAGTTGTTTTGGCATCAAGGAGTTGAGGAACATTTACAGTGCCACTTTCCAGCAGGCTTCTCCCCTGCCGGAGACAGTTCCGGGGATGATGGAGATTGATGGCATCATGGTTCGTCGTCTGATGGTGCTGATGAAGCTGAAGTCAATCTTGCTCTTCTTGATCCCTGCAAACACGGCACTGACGGTTCTCATGCCAATACGGTGGATGAGAGGTAACCATTGGCTGACTCCTACTCTGGTCCAGGGGCAGTGCTCGTTTCTGGTACTGGGGATGAGCCTGCTGTTGGCTCCGAGGTCAGTGTTGCCTCTGCTGTAGAGGACCACTCCTTGGCTGAGAGGGCCAGTTTCCCTTTTGAATGTACCGATCCATGTGGTGCCAGAGATGTCAGTTCCAAAAAGGCTCTTGCCACCACAAATGCCTCCAGTGTCGAGGGGATGGGGATGAGCATCAAATCCTTTCCCTGAGGTGGAGCAGCTGGCGGCGAGGTGGCACGGTGCCAAGCCAGAGACCTATCACGGCTTTTTAGTAATAGCCGGAGAGTGGCGCTGTGTCTTTTCTGGTGCCAATCTGGCATGCAGTGCTGGAAAGTCCTTAGGCTTCACAGGCGTACACACAGCTGGTAGCAGCGCCTGATTCTGGGTGATATTCTGCAGCCTCCATTCCCTATTCTTACGCCTTCTTCTCGTGAACAACTTGATATGGGACATTTGTCTGCCAGATGAGACTCACCCAGAAAGGAGAGGCACGTCTTGTGGGGGTCGTCGTTCGGGAATGCCTTGCAGCAAACTGTGCAGGGTGAATCCTGGAATTATCTTTACTCATGATAACCAAAGTGACTAACTGAGACAGGAGCTTGCTTAACCACAAGGGCAGGCTATTCCTGTACTGTTGCTGAGGGCAGAAATAAGGAACTGGGAGGGTCAGGGTCAGGGTCAGGGTCACATATATAGTCGCAGTCACAGCATGGAGGGGGCATTGGCCACTGACCCTGACCTGACAGGCTAGGGCTAAATGACTTTCCAGCTTACCATGCGCTGTGGCACATAGGCACCTGTAACTGAATGATGTGAGCAGTGCTCAAAGAAGAACGGTGGGTTACTCACCAGTAACTGTCTTTCAAGATGGGCTGCTCGGATCCATTCAGTAATAGGTGTCTCCGTGCTGGAGCACCGGATTGGTCAGAAAAACTTTTGTCTGAGCCTGTCAGAAGAGGGGAGGTGGCCACCGCCCCTCACGCCACCCATGGCTATATATATGGCCACCTCCCCAGTTCCTTAGAGTCACCAACTCCAAAAGCGGGGATGGAGGGGAGGGACCTGAATGGATCTGAGCAGCCCATCTTGAAGAAGGATGGTTACTGGTGAGTAACCCACCATTCTTCTTTGAGCACTGCTTGGATGCATTCAGTAATAGGTGACTACTAGCCATGCTGATGGATGGTGGGTGTAGTTGGTACTTCTGCCTTCAGCACAGCAACAAGCCCCGTAAGGTAGAGGCCCACAGCAAGAGTCAAGAGGCGAGTGGGCCTTGACAGGCCTAGAAGAAGCAAGAGCTGAGGGTCAACCCAGAACAGGGCAAGACCGAACCCACCGAGGCAAAACGCATAAGCAGGTTGGACAAGGTCACCAGAGCTGGAGAAAAGGACACAGCCTAACAAAAACGGGTTGCGTAGGTGCTCTGCATAGGAGGAAAAATGTGGAATGTAACCAACAGACTACAATGTCTGGGCATAGGCCATGTCACGTGGACTCGAAGGAGAACACTAAAAGCTAGCAAACGAGACTAGCCATATGGGCGTGTCTCGTGTGAGAACAAGAAAGGGGTAGGCATAGAGGACCCGAAGGCTTTGCAGGAGCCATGTAGTCATGGACTGATCTGGAGACTACTGAGTACACAGGGAGAAGTAAGGAAATTACAATGCCCCTTATCTAGGATGTGACCAAGCAAGCCATCTGGTTAAAAGAGAAAAATGAGGATACAAGCTTGTAAGATGGGCTCGAGGGTGACTGAGAAGACCATGAGACACTAAGCCGCGGCATATAGAGTTGAGCCAAGCAGAACGGGGCCCACGGTATGCTAATTAACGACCTGGTAGCGTGGAAGCGCATGTATTCAGCTGAGCAGGCACCACGACCAGGTTCTCGCAGGAGAGAGGTTCTGGGAAAGGTCACTAACAGCAAGGTGGCCTGAGTCAGTGCTGATAAGATGGTCCTACTAGGGCCCGCAGGGCACTAGAATGCAGAGGAGGGCCCCGCTGGTCTAAGCGTGCAGGGTTTGCATTGCGAAGCTCTCACTAAGGCGTGAGTGGGGGTAGAAGAGGGACGGGAGAGAACTCTTACTACCATCTAGTCAGCCCCTCGGCGACCGAAAGAATCGAAGGAGAGCCGTGAAAGGCCACGGACTCAGTACCTATAGTGCTTGCTGGAGAGATAACGTTACCACTTTGCCATGCCAGGGCTGCCAAGGAGAAACTCTTCAATACATGGATATTGAAGAACTCTGCTGCCAAGGGAGGATCCTTCCTAAGCCAGAGAATAGGACCGTAACAGGGTGGCAGCTGCCGCATCTGAAGGACACCCCAGGATCAGAGAACCCAACAAAGTTTTCTCCCCGGAGGGAGCCAGAGGGCAAATAAAAGGTGGGGGGGGGGTACAACCCCAAACTGTTATATGTTGTGTAGAAATGGGTTCCCTGTCTATCACGCCATCGGATGGGCAGTGGGTGTCATCGGGTCCTTGAAAATGGAAAGAGGGGACCGCAGAACTGCCAGGTGCCATCAATGTGCATGGGGCGAACTGCAGTAGCACTATGTGTGGCATAGTGAGACGGTCCCACGGGAAGGCAGGGTGAAAGGTGTGGGGGGGGTGTCCTGCCAGGGAATAGGACCATAGAGCAAGAAGATTATGCAAGTGCCCTGGAAGTAGGGAACCTTCTGTCTGATGTAGACAGCTGTCCAGAAGGCAGTGGATACTGAGGCATGAAATTTAGGTGGGAGAGCACTTGAAGGGATGGGTCCTTCACAGTTTCCCAACATATGGTCATAACTAGGTGTTCCCTCTCAGGGTTTTAAAGGGTGCCCCTGGCTGTGCTTTGGTGAGGTCAGGGGAGAGTGGGCTACCTCAAAGAGGGTAGACAAAGGTGAGGGTTCCTGAGGTGGACCCCTGGTTCCCACTAGATCACCAGAAGGTGGAGACATGGAACCGTACAAGGGAGGGAAAAAAGGAGGAGTGGGCCATACCTTGGGCCCGTGCAGGGGTAAGACCCGCTCTAAAGGATACCTTCCTGATTAAATTGGCTAGCCAGGTAGCTGTATTGCTACACAGATGTGTCCCCTTCAGGGTGCAGGAGCTATTCCTGTTGAATGGGGGTTGGGGTCGCAGCGCAGAAATGGTGGTGCAACCAGGGGTATCCCCTCCCCTTCCCCTGACCCGGATACGAGGGGGCCTACCTGGGACACGCATCATGGCAGCAGGCACAGTTCTGTTACAAGTAGGCTTTGGATGTGCGCATCTCAGAGCCCCGGCAGCAGCTGAGGCTACAATGAGACGCGCCTCCATCCCTCAGTGAGGTGTTAGGGTGGGGAACGATGTGGGGAATATCCGGGAAGGAAGGCTGCTAGGAGTAGAAGAGGGGCAGTTTCCATCTTCAGGGAAGTCGCTGCTTAAGGGGTGGGGGTGGGGGGTAGCTATGATATTGGGGTACCAGCACCGTAGGCGGGTGTCATTGTATTGTCGGCCCCCAGTGTCCCAATCTAAGTCTTGCTCCCACGATTGGGAAAGGGGAAGTACAAGGAAGGATCGGGATGTCTCCCACTGGACCTGCCTTCCCTAGAAAAGGGGGGGGGTTGGCCATCTGCAGCAGTGACCCCCTAGGGCCCCCTGCACCCTAAGGGTAAAGAGGGTGGCAGTGATCAGAGGGGTCCCTCCTTGTGGAAAGGGGAGGTGAAGGCCCACTTCTCGCCATGAGTAAAGTGGGAAGGAAAAGGACTGTCCCGCCAGGGGAAGTGAGGAGCTAAGTCGGGGGAGTGGGTCCAGGAGGGAGAAGATCGAAGTATTTTGCCTCTCCTCGAGAATCCTGGGCTGTGCCCACCTCAGAGAGGGTTTCAGGGTGAAACAAGACATTCCCCTCAAAGGGCAGGTCAAGAACTGCCTGCTATGCGTTAGGGCGCACGCTAGCCTCCCTAAGCCTTGCTACCCTGCGGAGGGTAACCACCAAGGCCATGGTGCGAGCAGCGGTGTCCACCACATCGCGTCCCAAAAGGAGGCGGTCTTGCGAGATTATGTTGCCTTCCTACAGGAAGGCATCATACTCTTCCCTGGCCTCCGGTGGAAGCATATTTCTAAATTTCCCAAGTGACTCCCACACATCCAGCAAGTATTTGCTGGTTATAGCCTGGTTGTTTGCCACTCGTAATTGGAAGGCCAACGAAGAATAAACCTTACAGCCTAGCAGATCCAGCTCCCTAGTTTCCTTGGAGGGGGGAAGGGGGCCCCTGGGGGGGTTCCCCAGCCCCCATTGCCATCTGGACCATGTCCCTAGGGGGAACTGGGTGGCCAGCGAGGGAGGGGTAGCCTGACTTGGATACCCGATACTTCAAGCTCACTGTATCTGAAACTGGGGAGACAGAACTTGGGCTCTGCCACCGGGAGCATGCAAGGTCCCATATGCTCGGGTGGGGCGGGATTGCTAAGGGTGCCATCAAGGCAAAGGCCGACCCGAACAGGGTATTGGGGGGAAGACTCAAGGGCTCCACCTCCATACCTAAATGGGCCATAGACCGGCACAATAGGTCAAAATGTGCCAAAAGGTTTCCCATAAAAGACTACGGTGCTGGGGACAGCACGGCACCGGGAGCCCACCACGGAGGGGAGGGAGTTCCCTGGGGGCACCATTCTTGCAGCCGAAACTGGAAAGGTGATGGGGCCGATGTGCGGCACCAGGGCCATTTGGAGCCCCTAGAAGGTCCCTCTTCCAGGCTGGAGATGGGGGAAGGGGATCAAGATTCCCGGCCTGGTGCCGGCAGTGGAGTGGAAATCGGGGGACTGGAAGGTGAGGGCGAGCAATCCTGGGTGAACCCAGGCCTTTGAGATGAAGGCCAGTTTGCCCCTTCTGATTGGAGGTGGGGTAGGGGGAGTTGGGAGTGGCAGCAGGGCTCATGATGCCTCCGCTGCTTCCAGGGTGGACGGGACGAGGAGCGACTCTACTTGAGTCATGGGCAAGTCCTCACTGGGGGAGGGAGGACTGCCTGCTCCTGCGGCACCAGGCTCTGCGGTGCCAAGGGTGGAGTCAGCCGGTGCCGGGGCAAGCTCGGCACTGGTGAGACCAGGCTGTACCGTGCTGTTGGCACCGGAAATGATATGGTGCGGTGGAGCGGCGAGCCCGGCACCATTGGTGCCGGGCTAACTGAGGGTGACCTCGATCAGTGCCGAGGTGCCAAGGCACCGGGTAGGCACTGTGGTGCCAGAGTTGGCACTGAGGTGGTGCAGTGGCGGCAGCCACCAGTGGCACGGTGCCAGTTAGGCTCCGGTTCCAAGCTAGGTCTCGGTGCCGGGTGTGAACCCGAAGCCTCAGGTGAACGGTGGTGAGCCTCCTCTGAGGCTAGGGCGCGGCATCGCTGTTCCCTCTTCTTGATCATTCTTGGTTTGAAGGAGAGACAAATGGAACACGCCAAGACCATCTGGTCTTTGCCCAGGCACCTAAGGCACTTCCCGTGGGAGTCGTCCTGGGGGAAGGCCTTGCCGCACTCGGTGCAGGGTTTGAACCCTGGCATCATCGACGCGATGTTCTGGGCTGGTGTTGGGGACTCTCGTGGTGGAGTTAAATCCACAAAGAGATGTACCCAGCCGGACAGTGAGTTGAAGGCGAAGAGACAGGCTGCTTGCAATTTGCAAGGAGCGGACGTTCCAATTCCGAAACACACGGCAGAAGAAATGAAACTGAGGAGGGGGCGGGGAGGCAGCCATATATATAGCCGCGGGTGGCGTGAGGGGCGATGGCCACCTCCCCTCCTTCTGACAGGCTAGGACAAGTTTTTCCGACCAATCCAGCGCTCCAGCACAGAGACACCTATTACTGAATGCATCCGAGCAGCACTCGAAGAAGAAGGAAACTTCCAGCTGCCCCTGCGAACCAGCTTTTGCTTTCATTAAAGCAAATAAAGAAGTTTGGCCTTTGGGGCTGCAGAGAGAACCTTCCACGGACAAAGCAAATGCAAACACATCATAATGTCTCCCTGAGCTCTATCAGCCAGTGGAGAGCTCTTTTCACTGCTATAAAAATGCAGATGATGGGAGACAAATCTCTGCAACATGTGAATTAGCAACAAGCTTCTGCAAAGCAAGATCCAAGATAGGTTTCAGCGTTTCTCTCTAAAATTACAGTGTACCACATTGGGAGTGAGAGAAAGAGAGAGAGATGGTGTGTAAAATACAGTGTATCCACATTTGGAGTGTATGTGTGTAAAAGACTGTGCATCTACACTCAATATGCATGTGTAAAATAAGCGTACCACACTGTGAGTGCTTTGCCAATCCAGAACACTGAGATAGATAAACTGGCAGAGTGCTTCTACTGAGGAGCTGACCCTTCCTCACCCCCATGCAGGGCTCTCACTAGAAATCCAGCACTAAGCAAACAGAATCCATGCAATTTCCTGAGGATCACACGATTTCTAGGAGCATGGCAGCATGGAGATCCATGCAAATGAAAGTTCTCCCATTCAGGCAACAGCAAAATGTACCTGCAAATCTGTAAGCAGAAAATGTGTTCCTCCCCCCAAGTCCCAAGAAACTGAACCCACACAAGCAGAACCCTGTATTACAGAGCACAAGCACGCCTGGGTGAACATGCACAAAGCTTTCTCCTTTGTCATGCTCATCATGCACCACTGCATTAGCCTGCCCTGTGAAGACAGCAGATACCTTTGCGTAGCGCGTGTGGGCTCTGCTCCATGGACAGCTGTTGTGTGGGACTCACCACCTGCTGTGTGCTCCCACATGGGGACATGTGACTGGAGCCTGGGCTGCCTTTCTGCCCAGATACGGGTGACAGCTCCTTGCTTTTTAAAGTACTGCAGAGAAAGAGACAGGAACAAGGCAAACAGATAAGTCTCTTGGTTCTGAAACTACTCCATGGCCCTCCCTTCTCCCTGGAGCCCAGCACCATTGACTCATGCCCCTTGCACTCTGGCCTGTCCTCTGGCATGCAGGCCTCACTGAGAGCAGCCATTCATGCTGCCAAAGACAACCTCCCTCCCAATTCGTTGGCTTGACGGAAGCTGCTTCTGGAGACACACCTCATACTAGACTCAAGACATGCTTATGTCTTTTCAAGCAGGTGGAGCCTGAAGAAAGCAAGTCATGGCACTGCAACCTCTAGTAACACGGCATCCAGCAAAGAGACAGACTAGAACACAGCCTGCCTGATCTGGACAGCTGCTTCTCCAGTGGGGAGCCCTGGTTTGTAGGAAGGACTCCAGGGATTATTTTGAGGCAGGGCTCTGGCCTGCGCTGTACTGGAGGTCAGACTAGATGCTCCCAACGATCCCTTCTAGCCTTGGAATTCAGGGACTTGTCATTGGTCTTTTGGTGTTTGGGCTTTTTAAAGCTTCCTCCATAGGTCCCCTGTGTCATCCAGCACTGAGCTTCTCACATGGGCCAAGGAATGGATAGCTGGGGCTGGAAAGCCAGCAGCAAAGACTTCTGGATGAAGCACACATGACATGTTGACTCAGCAGATTCCTGAAGCGAGCAGCTGCAAGCTGGCCAGGCCAGGCCAGCGCCAATCCCCACCAGCACTGCTGAGGGGGCTAAACCCAGTGCCGCTCTGGATTGCTGGCAGGAAACCTGGCCTGTAATGCTCATTTTACTCTGATTCCTTGCTCTGTTCCTTGGCCCCATATAGCAGCTGGATTGGCCCTGAGCACATGCTCTGGGGGGAAGCTGGATAGGACATGATAGAAAGGGGGCCATGCCTGTCATAGCACTCCACCCACCCCCCTCATGAGCTGCCCAATGCCATCCCATGCAAGGTGAACTGCTGGGAGATTGTGGGAGGTCCCGCACCAGCCTCTGCTGGCGAGCAGAGAAGGCTGGGCCTGGACACAATGGCAGTTGTCTGCCCCAACGGTGCACCCTGTGCTCGGAAGCCTTTGTGGCAAGTGTGGCCCTTTCACCCTTAAACACACAAGTATTTACCTAGTTGGCCTGACTCCTCTGTCACTGGCACCGGTGCAGCTGACCCAGGGGGAGAGGCTGATGTCATGGTTGGGTGGGAAGCACCAGGTGGGTCGGGTTGGGTTGGCACGGGGGGGGGGGGGGTTGATGCAGAGGGTGGAGAAGTTAATTTCCAGAGCATGCACTTCTGAATGGCAGCTGGGTGTGAGGAGGTGCAGGAAGCATGGCTTAGGGTTCCAGTTACTGTTAAGCAGCTGAGGGGTGGGCGAGGTGGAGGAGGAGGGAGGAGGCAAAGTTTGGCTGTACCCTGACCACTGGTAGAGTGAGAAGGATGCCTCTGGCTGAGCCTTAGTGTGGTAATAGCAGAGGTGCTGATAGCAAGGGTAAGAGGGGGACCTGTCATCCTTGGGGGAAGGGTAGTTGTAACTGGACTCCAACCAACTAGTCGACACATCATCTGTGCTGTAAAATGTTCAAACAGATAGACAGACAAAACAAGAACAGAAGTCTTGGTAACGGAGGAACCAGCCAAGAAGTAACAACACGACATCCAAAGTGAGAAAACACAAAGCCCAGAGCCTGCTAAACTGCAGAGCAGTTGGTCCCAGCCTCCTGAATTGATGGCACTAAGGCTGGGATCACTCATATGTGAAATCACCAAGGGCTCTAAACTTGCTCTGGGGAGACACAGGCTAGAGTCTGATGCAAAAACTGCAGCCTGTGCCCACTGTCACTGTCTTGTGGCACTGGGGCTCTAGTTGGCCCTAGACTCAAGGCTGTGCTGTACTCCAGCTTTACCACTGCATGAGTCACTAGAGCACCTCAGGTGGCCAGGAGTTCCTGGCAAAATGGGAGGTGGGCAGAGGACCCTCAGCAGGGCCTGGCTTAGTGCAGCATCATAATGGGATGAAAGAGCTGCCCAGGGCTGGGAGCCACTGATCTAGAGAACAGCAAGGCAGGGGTGGCAGAGAGGGCCCAAGCCAGGGAGCATGGGCAGAAAAGCAGGGCACTGTGCTGAAATGCAAGGCCAGGCAAGTATCCAAGGGTCTGCAGTGGTGATGCCCTGAATGACAACCCCTACCCCCTTTTTATAAACTACCAGAGGTGCCTTTGCTGGGCAAGGGGGAGCCTGCTGCCAGAGGCGCTTGGAACACTTTCTAATGAAGTTGCATATATTTTGTGCCCAAAGGCTCTGCTTCTCAGAGCTCCTTCCCCTCCATCCAGCCCTCAAGCTTCATCATTCCACTTGATCTCTGTTTAGCATATCTCCAGTATAAAGAAAGGGCATCAAAGCGGGCAGGGAATGACGGAAATGGAAAGACAACACATGATGAGATCTCCCACTTGCTGGGATGGACGTGTCCCAAGTGTCACCTGCAGAGGCTTGCTCTTGGGGGAGACTCACATAGTCCTGGGAACTGAGGCTAATGCTGTAGAATTTGCATGAAGTCAGGCAAAAACGACACTGACATGAGAAAGGAATCTCAGCAGGGTCAGGAAATAAGAAATGAACATAGACGATTCCCAGGGGGTTGGACTCGATGATCTCATGAGGTCCCTTCCAGCCCTATGATTTGATCTGATCTGATCTGACAGGCTCAGGTGCAACATGCTAGCTGGGTGATACACAGTGACCCAAGACAGGCGAACCCAGACAGTGCATCTCAGGGACCTGGGACTTCTTGATGGTGGGAATTCAACAAAGGTAATGAGAGAGCGAGCCTCTGGGTTCTGTTACACTCATGTTCAGCCAGAGCAACTCCACTGTAATGAATGAGGATGATCTAGATTTATGCTGGCATAACACAGATCATGTGCAAGTGTTTACTAATTTACCCAAGAACTGATTGGGAAGAAATGCTGTCAACAGGTGCACAGAAATCAGAGCAAAATCTTGGCAAGGATAGTTGATTCTTTTTGGTGCTGTCAGCTGCTAAGTCATGGTGGCTGTGCGAGCTCACTACATGATAGCTAGACTCATCATAAATCTCTCTGGCCATACACCGAGCTGGCTTAGTGCTGGGAAGCCCCTGACATACAGTACATTAGAAGCTAAATTCCATACTTTCCTTTGGCAGGAAGTACAACTATGATGGAAGTACAGACTTGAAGCATGAACAAGTCACATCTGCCCTATTCCCTGCACATGGAGGTTAATGCGCATGACAGCATCATTTGCTTTCTGGCTGCCTGCCATGAAGCTATGTGTGAATCCATCAACACAAAACAAACACATGGCCTTCTGAAAGTGAATGGTTCCCTCTCTGTGAGAGGATCTGCTAATAAGGCGTGGGCTTGAAGAATGATACTTCAGGCCTAAGCAACTTTTCAAAGGAGACTACAAAACTGATTGCAAAATTTGCTCATATATCATTCTGTACCTGGAAAAAAGGTAGGTGACAAATAGCTAGAAGTACACAAGTTGTCAGTGCAATTTAGGTGGCTTCTTGCACTAGCCTCATATAGTCTAACAGATCCCAAAGGAGTGCACCATCATCTTCCTTCTGCCAGTGGAATGGGGTGGGATCAATTTGGCCAAGGCATGCCTATTTGTGGTAGGGCAGTGGGAAGGACTGAGAAAAATGAGACGCTATCAATGAAAGAGTCAGCTAGATAGATCCAACAGGTAGCACCATCTACTGCCACAGCCAGCCTGGAGCCATCTCTCACTATCTGGGTCAGCAGGGAACAGGAGACCCCTAACATCTCTGCACAGCACACTCAGTGGGTGACACATATGCACTGCAATCACAGGATCTGAGGTATGGATAAGGGAGGGTTTGCCCTGAGCATCCAACCTCTGCTTTTGCAAAAGTCTTCCTTTCTAGCCAACCTGGAAACACATTCCTTGAAATGCTTGGGAGTTTTCCTGTTTGCTGGGCAGCCACAATCTTAGATTATTTTATGCCTAGATTCACACACACAAGAAAGCAGAAGCATGAAATGAAAGGGGCACATGCCGTTGAAAAGGAGATAGGCACATTTACAGCAGCAGTAGTCATGGCCACCCAACTTACCTTGTCCGTTCGGCTACTGGCTGGAAGCCAAAGCTAGTTTGAATAGGGGAGGGAGTGGCTGAAATATCAAGAGATTGCTCAAGAATTGGTGATTGAGGAGTAGCAGCAAGATCAGAAGGCGGCGCAGGGGGCTGCATGGCAGGCGGGGTGGAGGACGCTTTTCGAACTACAGAGGTGCCTCTGCGGGCCACCCAAGATGTGTCCATCACCCTGACGCCCACGCTGAGGAGGGAACACAAAGACACACCCTTACCATCTCAAAAGTAAGGCTCAGAGCACAAACTGCAGCAAAAGGCTGGCGGGGGGAGAACATTTCACTACATTTGGTTTCATAACTATTATTCAGATCTTGGCAGCCTTCCTTCTAGAGAAAGCCAGTGCAGCCTGATGGTTCCTTGTTAAACACCGACATTCAAGACTGGTGCTGCACAGTCAGTGGAGGCCTGGATCAAACTGCTTTGGATGAAGTCCAGTTCTGGCCCTCTAAAAACTCCTCTTATACTGGAGAACCCAGTGTTATTCAACCTGCAGGTCAGCAGGGGGTGTGGAAGGCCAAAACAGTTCTGAAAGAGCTTTATAGGTAGGCACCAAACATGACTTCATTGTCAGTGGGACTGCAGGCAGGCTCTATTGTCAACACCAAATTTAGGACCCTCCCCACCCTGCAGAGAACAACAGTGCCACCAAGAGAGCTTGCTGCCAAACGATGGGTTACTTACCAGAAACTGTCCTTCTTCAAAATGGGCTGCTTGGATCCATTCAATAATAGGTGTCTCCATGCCAGAGCACCGGATTGGTCGGAAAAACTTTTGTCCTAGTCTGTCAGGAGAGGGTAGGCAGCCACCGCCCCCCACACCACCCAGAGTCTATATATATGGCCGCCTTCCGACCCCTCCCCAGTTCCTAGGAGTCACCAACTCCAGATGCAGGGATGGAGGGGAGGGACTCGAATGGATCCGAGCAGCCCATCTCGAAGAAGGATGGTTATTGGTAAGTAACCCACTGTTCTTCTTCGAGCACTGCTCGGATGCATTCAGTAATAGGTGACTACTAGCCGCACTGATGGATGGGGGGTGGAGTTGGCTCTTCTGCCTTCAGCACAGCAAAACCCCAGAAGGGTATAGGCCCAGAGAGCAAGGTCCTTACAGGGACTAAGGGACCAGTTAGGGCTCTTGCCCTGGCACTGGAGTCCTCAATGTAGGGCCAAGCCAGAGCAAGGGATAGGTCCAATCCACCCAAGCCAATTAGCACACATAGGTTGGACGGACTAAGTCACCTTACACTAGAGATTTGCAACAGAGCAACACGACTAACATGGAGGGAGTTGCATTCAATTGCTGTACCTGAGGGTCTAGCTTGAGGAATGAAGGCCAGAGGGTAAATCTTCTGGCCGCAGGACACTTCAGCATAAACCTTACAAAGAATCCAGGAGCCTTAAGGATACCGGGCTGGTCATGATGGTCACTGCCCACACAGAGAGCAATAAGAGGGGATAAAATATCATCCCTCCAACCAGCCGCACAAAACCCCCTAAGACACATGCCCAAAGGGGTGTGTGTATTTGGTATACCATTCAACCCGCAAGGGAAAAAGCTAGCGGAATTAAGCGAGAAGATTCTAGAGGCAGAAACTTCAAGCTGATTAAGGGAAAAGAAAAATGGCAGAGGTGGTGCGACTGACGACACAAAGCATCTCAGCCCAGTAGTCCTTGGGCCAGCCAGGGGTGCGACACCAGCCCTTCAGTGGTGCTACAGAGTCCTGACCCAGGAGACCTCTTACGTTTCAGAAGAAATACTCCAGACCCACGAGGCACTTGCAAGCCAGCAAGGTGGGCTTTAGGAAGTACTGTTGGCCTTGGTTGTCTTATGAAGACTCAAGGAGGCAAACCCTCCTGTTGTCCCATCAAGCGCCTCCTAGGATTCCACTACCAGGAAGACTACGTGGAGAAGCCGGAGGGAGTGAGTAAAGCAGAATTCGCGATGCCTCCGAATAAACGCCTAGTTGTGATGACCTGGAGCCCTATGGAATTAGAAGTTACATTGATTTATATGACCCTGCATGCCCAGGGCACCGGCAGGTGTGATATGGGCCCCTAGCTACAACTCACCTAAGTGTGAGTCAGGGATGCAATCTCTTAAGAGGGAAACTGACCCCTCCGAGTGATAAGGCTTAACCAATGAAGCAGTGGTCTTCTGCGAAGACCATCTGGTGGGGATATGATGCTCATAAGGTACAATTGGTGATTCTGCAGGCGTATCTTGGATATTTGGAGAATCCGACAAGGGCGACCTATGTTATTATCCAATCTTACCCAGGATAGAATTCCATCATGGGAAAAATGACTATTTCCCAATTTTCCATGCAAGTTGGAAATCAGGATTGATAGATTACGCTTTGTCAAGTAAGCAGACAGAGAAAGCCTTAACAACCTCCTATGGCGAGAGTGTCATGCAAATGCTACCAATGGTTTCTGGACCTGGGAGGGGGGTCCTGCGGAGGAAGACGAATCTTGCCTGCCAGGCGCCTGGGCGACAGTGCCCTGGGCGACCATGGATCTCTGGTCGTCCCAGGGGAGAGGACAAATTAGGATATAACCCAGTTGGGTGATGGCTGTGCATGGAGCCCCACAGTGTGCAGCAAGTCTGTCTGTGAGCCATCACAGCTGGATTGGCTAAGGGATAACTGGGAGGCATAAGGAGGGTTTCCCCCCTCTCTGTCAGAAAGGGTGATGGAGGGGCGGAGAGTAGTATTGCCTCTTCTCCCATGAATCCCATTGACCTAGTTGAATCTAGGTTGAGTATACGGAGTTGCCACTTCAGGAGTCGGAAGAGGGAAAGGATACCGCTTCGTGATGGGGGACACTCCGTTGAGGGAACCCAAGCCCTAGCAACCGTGATAACAGATGCTTCGGACTCAGGTTGGGGAAGGGTGGAGAGGTACCACCACCTTTGTGGGAAAGTGGAGCCTAATAGGGACTCCCAATCAACAATATTCTGGAAAGATATAAATCAGTCCTGGAGAAACAGGACGAGTTCTAGTCCATTACAGGTTGATTTCTCCATAGGGAAGGAAGGGGGCAAAACCGAGGAGCAAGGTAGAGCTTCATGAACATGACTCTGCCTTAGTAACCCCCTCCAGGGCCCAGAGCAGCAGGCGGTAAACAATACCGAGCATCGTGCTCCCATCTAACAGGTAGGATAATTAAATAGCATTTATAGTCCTGGGGAGGTCGCAAAGGACCTACTGGGACCAACTTAGGCGCACGCACCTACTGGTTTTGTAGGGGTGGGAAAAGGTGCTTGGAGGGTTCCTCCCAAGTTCAGAGTGCAGAAGCAGTTCCTACCCATTGCAGGGCAGGCGACAGACTGGCAAAGGAGTTTCTCAGTCATCCAGTGGGCACACACATCTCCGCAAACTGGAGGTATCTGTAGCTTTGACTAGAGCTACTAGGTGATTCACCCTTTGGCTTAGTGAAGGCCTCCCTAATGCCTTAGGAGCAGGTGGGATCGCTGGCCAAAGCAATACCCAGGGGACGGATGGGGGGGGGGGCTTTTCTTCCCTTTCTTTACCTGTTTCCTTCCTCCGATGATAGCCCTAAGGGCAGCAAAGAATTAAAGATTGTCTGTGGGAGTGAAGCCGCAGTCTCGGTTGGGTCATTAGTGATTGAGGCGGGCTTGGGTCACTGGGTTAGTGCCCTCCTAAAATCAAAGCAAGGTTAAGACCTGGCTCCCCTCCCCCCCCCATCCACACTGTAGAAGTGGAGGGGATGACTGCCCTAGGAAATTCCCTCTTCTCTAGTAGAGGAAGAAAGGGAAAGAAATGTTGCGTACCTTCTCTAGAGGTGGGCCGGGGCCATAGGAATATCCAGTCTGTTGAGAGCCCACAGTGAGGCAGTCACAGATTAATTAGAATAGGCTCATTTTCCCTGCAGAGAAAGGGAGTGAGGAAGGGTCTTCTGAGCGGGCCCCAAGTTTCTAATTGAAAGGGGGGGGGATTAAGTCCCTACCCAAGTGTCTTCAGGGAAAAACGTGGGTGGGGTGGGACTTGAGCCTGTAGGTCTTATGTGGCCAGGGGGTGTGGGAGGGGCCCTGATGGGAGGCGGCCTCTCCCCTTGGGTCACGCGCAGTACCCACTACCACCAGGGTCTCAGGAGGGAACAAGGCATCATCGCCCAAGTCGAGTGCCACCTGTTGTGAAGCAGGGGCACCCTGGCTTCCCTGAGCCAGGCCGCTCGATGGATGATTACAGCTGAGGCCATGGTGTGGGCTGCTGTATCTACCGCATCCTGGGCTGACAGAAGGAGGTCCTGGGAGATTATTCTTCCCTCCTCTAGGAGTGCATCATATTCTTCCTTGGCCTCTGGTGGGAGCAGATGTCTGAACTTTGAGAAGGAATCCCACACATCCAGCATGAATCTGCTGATTAGGGCATTGTTGTTTGCAATCTGTAGCTGGAAGGCCAAGGAGGAGCAGACCTTATGCCCTAGAAGTTCTAACTCCCTTGTCTCCCTCGATGCTGGGAGGGGTTACTGGGGGGGATTCACCCGGGCCTAACGCCATTTGTACCACATCCCGGGGCGGGATTGGGTGGTCGATGAGGGAGGGGAACTCTGATCCCAGGGCTCTATACTTGAGGCCGGTCGTGTCTGACACCAGGGAAATGGAGTCCAGGTTCTGCCATCGAGAGGAGGCGAGGTCCCAAACACAGGGGTGGAGGGGAACCGTAACTGCTTCCGCTGAGGAAAACACCGATCCAAATAGGGTATCCAAGGGGGACTTGGAGGCTTGCACCTCCATCCCCAAATGGGCTGCGGCACAGCACATGAGGTCGAAGTGCACCAATAGATTGCCTGTATATGAGCCCAGTAGCGGGGAGAGAGTGGTACCAGGTGCCCTCAGCGGAACATCTCATGTTGGGACCGTTCATGAGGGTGGAAGCAGAATGGGGACAGTGCCGAAACATGGCGCTGGGGCCCCTTGGAGCCCCTTGAAGGACCCTCCTTGGGACTTGAGCAAGGGGAAGCATCACATGATCCCTGAGGCAGTACTGGAGACGGCAAAGTTATATGTTGCCGCAGGGAAGGCTCTACCAAACCTGGGCCCAAAGGAATAATGGGCGGTGGGGCTTGAGTGCCTGGGGTTGGAGCCTGAGTGCCCGGGGTCGGAGCAGGGGGGGAGACTGGTGCTGTTCGCGATGCACCCAGGCCTTTGATATGAAGGCCAGCTTGCCCCTCCTGACCGGTACTGGGGAGGGAGGTGTGGGCAACAAAAGGAGTGCCTGTGCAGCCTCCACTGCCTCCGGTGTCGTTGGGATCGGGAGTGACCCTGGACGGACTCGTGGCAAGCCCCTACCAGGAGAGATGGGGCTGCCTTTGTGAAGTAGCACTGGGAAGAGAGTGAAATTCGACCCTGAGGTGCCGAGGATGGCTGGTGCTGAGGAGGGCCTGGCACCGTCGGTACGGGGCTAAAGCGAGCCTGCAGTAGCGGAGGCAACTCAGAGCGGTGCCTGGGCAGGCCCTGTAGCATTGGTATGGGGCTGCAGTGAGCTTGTGGTGCTGGAGGTGACCTACAGAGGCGCCAGGGTGAGCCTGGTGCCGGTGGACTGTGTTGGTACCAAGGTATCAAAGTCGGTACCGAGCTCGTCCTCCTGTGGCCTCCGTCGTCACGGTGCCAGGTGGGTCCCAGTGCCAAGCCGGCTCGCAGCGCCGGATGGGCTCCCAAAGCCTCGGGAGAGGAGTGCTGAGCCTGTTCAGAGGCTAGGGCACGGCACCTTTGCTCCCTATCCTTGATTGTCCTAGGTTTGAAGGACAGGCATATGCACTGTTCCCTCTAAGCTGTGCACATGTGCGTGTGCACACAGGTCATGAAAACCTGCACACACGACAAAATAAAGTGTGCACAAAAAAATTCAATAGTGCTAATATTGGTACTCACAAAGAAATGTTTTTGTGCACACAAAGAGATTGTTTGCACACACAGTCTACAAGTCATTAGCGGGAACATTGGGCATATGGAGAAAGTGGTGACCAGATGGTCCTCGCCTTGGCACGGGAGGCACTTCCTGTGGGGGTTGTCCTGGGGGAAGGCCTTGTCACACTCAGTGCAGGGTTTAAACCCCAGCATGGCGAGAGGTGGATTTCGATGTTCCAGCCCGAATGCTGGAGTCCTCTTTGGTGGGACTATGTCCACGAAAAGATGTTCCCAGTCGGGCGTGAAGCTCATACAATCACGGACAGGCTGCTTGCTTTCGCAAGGAGCAGACATTCCAGATCTGATGTGTAAGGCTGAAGAAATGAAACTGGGGAGGGGTCAGGAGGTGGCCATATATATAGCCACTAGGTGGCGTGGTGGGCGGTGGCTTCCTACCCTCTCCTGACAGGCTAGAACAAAAGTTTTTCCGACCAATCTGGCGCTCCAGCATGGAGACATGCATCCGACAATGCATCCGAGCAGCACTCGAAGAAGTACCAGTTCACCATAGATCATTTTTGTTTTGCCCAGAAATTATGGAGGCCCATCACAAACTTTGCATGGGGAGGCAGCTGTGAAAGCAGCGCTAACGTAGAGTACTGCTAAAGTACAAAGGTAGCAGAAGGAAGTGGACACCCTCCTGTGATGACTTTCTGAACAGCCACAAATTTGAGGGGACCAAACAGAAGCCAAAATGAATGGGAGTGCATTCCAGCCAGTGATGTCATCGTATTCATCAAAGCTGGGGAGGCCTCCCATTGAATCATTCCAAAAAATGAAGAGAACCCTTAGTCCCCACCAACTTTTAAGACAGTCACACTAATAGGACCAAATTCTGCACAGGCTTGCCTCCCCTTGAAACCAACTTCACTGAGGGGGGGAGCAAATCAGCTCAGTATGTGCCTAATATCCTCACTAAATGTAAAAACCCAGCTGCTTGGCTTCCTCAGTTGTGAATGCTCTATCACCACTCCTTGGAATGGCACTGGCTTGGTGTTACGAATACAAATGGCCTGAAAATGGCCCAGCTACTAGAGGATACCATACCTTTGAATTTTCCTAAGGCTGCATGGATAGAAACATACAAATATTAGTGTAAAGGAAACTAAGATTAAAATCATCCATTGGGTGCAGCAATTATTCTTTGAAAAATTGTTTAGAGGGCAGGGTACCATGTCAGAGACCAGATCACTGAATCAGGGTTATGGGAGGGGGACAAATACAGTGTTTAATAGAAAAGGTGCCACAGGAAGAAACTTGAAAGTGGACAGCTGAGGCTCAGGGGTTCCAGATTGCCTCTAGTGGTAGAGAAAGTTGACTGATGGAGAATCTGTCCAGTACAGCTGATGCTAACTCATAGATCCAGTTGGAAGCCCCTTGTGCACATTTACCCATATCTATCCCACTCCTTGGTTATGTCTACACTTGAAAAGTTAGGTCAATTCTGTTAAGCTCACTTAATAAGTTGATGTAACTTTTTCAAGTATAGACATGGCGGAGAGCCGTGGCTGCCTGCTGAGAAGGGACCTGCAGCTTCTTGGCAGAAGGAACCTGCCAGGACCCCTGTGGGTCCCAGCAAGAAGGAAGCTGTGGCTCCCTTATCAGCAGGGAGCCAAGGCTCCCATCTTGCCAGGGAGCTGAGGCTCCCTGGGAGAAGGGAGCCACCAGGGCTCACCAGACAGCAGAGCCATGGAGAAGTTTGTCACTGGCTAGGTGGTGGGGGAATCCCTCAGTGCTTGAGCCCCGGCTGGGTGAGGGGGATCCCTTGCTGCTGCAGCCCTGGCTGGAGTAGCAGGGGAATCCCTCACCTCTGCAGCTGGGTCTGGGGAGCCGCACAAGCTTCCTGCCCAGAAGAGAGCTGCAGCTCCCTTGTCCCCGGGGGGAGGTGGGTCTCTCTTTTCCATGGGAGCTGTGGTTCCCGGGAAGAAAGGGGTCACGTGGGGCTCTCTGGTCCCAGCTGCAGCAGTGAGAGATTCCCCCACAGCCCCCCTGCCAGGGCCCAAGTGGCAAGGGAATCCCCCACTGCCAGGCTGGCAGCTAGCTTCTCCAGGGTGCCCCTGTCTGGGCAGCGCCAGTGGCTGGCTTCCCAAGGAGTCCCTGCACAACGAAGCCCCAGTAACAACTTCTCTGGTGCTTCCCAGGTAGCATATGCCCTGGCGGCTGACTTCTCTAACACTCCAGGGAGCCCTGGCAGCTACATTGTCAACAGGAGCCTCATGGGACTCCCTTATCCCTGAGTTGTGGCTCCCTGAGCTGCAGCTCCCTTCCCCCAGGCAGGGGTCCCCAAAGTCCTGGCTCTCTTCTCCCCAGCCCTAGGTCAATTTAAGGAAATAAGTTGGCCTAAGGTATGCACACTGGTTCAGGTCAACTTAATAAGGTCGACTTAGGCCCAGGAGCGTCCTTGCCCCACAAAAAGAGCCGGGGCCTGGCCCTGCCCCGGCCCCGATCCGGAGTTGGGGACCCTGGCTCCTCATGCTGCCAGCCCGGCCCCCCAATCCCCAGCCAGGGACAGGGCCAGGCAAGGCAGTGGCTGCTGCAGGTGGCTCACCCCGGGAGAGGCAGACGCTGCGGCAGCTCGCCTGGCCCCAGATACCCTGCTGAGGCTGGGGCCTGAGCCAGGGCTGGGGCCAGACAAGGCAGTGGCTGCTGTGAGCAGCCCTGCTTGGATCCCAGGCTAGGAGAGACCAGCACTGCCGTGGCTGGCCAGGCCCTGGATACCCGGATGGGACCAGGATTGGCGCCGGGGCCGGGAGAGGAAAGGGTGCTCCGGACATTTGGGGTACTGGCGCTGGGACTCAGGGCACATGCCCCATGTGCCAGGCACCAGCGACGCCCCTGCTTAGACTTTAAGTCGACCTAAGTATCAGTAGTTATTAAGTTGACTTAAGGACGCCCTTAAGGTGACTTCATGAAAGCGCAGCGTGGACTGGGAGTAATTTAGGTCAACTTAAGCATCCTTAAGTCAACCTAAATTGCTAATGTAGACATACCACTTGAGGGTTCTGGGCAATTTTCCCAATCTGACTAAGCATGCATTCCCTTTCTACTTCACTTCCACCTGCTCTCCTAGGCCTGTGTTGCACCTTGTAAAAAGGGAAATGCAAATATTCCCCCAGGATTTTTAAGAGGAGCTGGGGTGCAGGCCAACAGAGCTGACCTGTTTCCCAGCAGGGCTGGTTTCCTCACCAGAAATGATAACGCATCTTTGGAGAGCTGGTTTTCTAGCAGTTAGACCAAGAGATTCAGGGAAGGGAGCTGGGACTCGTGGCCTCCGTTCCCAGCTCTGACTTGACATGTGACCATTGCCCTAGTCACTTCATGTCATTTAGCCAGTTATTAAAGGCGTGAAGTAAAATCCTTACCCAACCTCATTGGGGAATGTAATAATTAATTCACTGCTGGACGTGCCTAGATATGACCAAGTGTGAATATGGCAGAACATTTACATTGCAAAGGCATCTGGAGCCTTACTATGGTAGGAGGCTGTCATGCTTGGTGCTGTATACACCGGTTTCTGAGTGCCAGAACTTACACTGTTCACTATTCCCCCAGCCCACCACACCCCCCATGGCCAATGCCCATCTCTTTCCAAACATGATCCTGAAGCAAGTCTGTCAGGGCTTCAGACTCACTAGACCTGCCTGTGGGGGGCTAAGTGCTCTTTGGGGCAAGGCCTGTGTGTTTCTATAGGGTTTGCACATGGCTCTCAGTGCATCATGCATCAGGGAAATCACAGAGCATTGGAATGCAGAACCACTAGTCAGTGTTGGATGGCAGCTTCCTTAAAAGGCTCTGCTGGGCAGTCTGGGAAACCTGGTCTTGGCAGAGCTAGATTAAGAAACCTGACTTGCATGTCTCATGCCCTGGTGACAACAGCTTGCTCTAACAATTTATGTCAATGACCAGCCCAGCCTGCTTCCCTTTTAATGGCCATTCTCACTCTTTTTATCTTCCAACACTGTCCCAGCCCTTTTCATGCACAATGATTTCAGATGCAAGCAGTGCCCTGTGGGATCCATAGCTCCATAGATTTGCTGGTGTTCCTGTTAGGCCTAGGCCCCCACCCAGACTAAAATAAGCAAGTTCTGATAATAAAAAACAAAGGGGGTACCCTTGAGCTGCAATTGCTTAGCCTGCTTATGCCTAGCCCTTAGATGTGATCCAGCCAAGGCTGAGAACCCCCAGTTCACACCCTAAGCAACACCTTGCAGGACAAGGGAACTGCCCTTGGGCTCTAGAGGCACCACCCCAACCGCGCACCTTTCAGTGTGGCTTATGTGGCCAACACTTCTTACCTCAGGCTTAGGGGTGAGAGAAGGAAGGGGAAAATGGCTCTTCTCTCATCTGAAATGGCTCCATGTCAACTGATGGGAGAGGGTGGAGGGGTCAAACATAGGGGAGGGCAAGTGTGACAAGCCACTGCACCATCTGCCTTTACCATTGTGGAGATGATTGGATACGGACTGTCTGGTGCCCAATGGCCCCTGTCCCAGGTGGATCTCCCAACCAGTGCTATGCCAGGCACCTACAACAGTACTGGACATACACCAAAACCAAACCTCAGCAAGGAAGTGAAGAGGCCCTACCCATCCTTTTTGTAAAATTCCAGCATCATGTTGTCTGTGGCCACACTCAGGGGGCGCCGGGCCTGCTCATGCTGCTTGCGGTCAGAGTGGCCCATGTCAGGGGAGGGCGCAGAGCTGTAGTTGGCATTGTGATTGACGTGCATGGGGCTGCCGTAGTTCCCAGTCACGCTGAATTCAATGTCTGGTTGGGGAAACAAGATGGCATGGGTGGTGCGGGAATATATCCTTACAGCCAGACAGGCAGAGGGCTCACAGCACTGAGGGCTTATTACTGTTATTTCCTGTCTGCACTGTGCCTAGGAGCATGGCCGTGGGCCAGACACCATTGTGTCATACCCTGTATGGACACAGTCTTCCTATTGCCCACAGCACCCGAGAGGAATGGCAGGGAGCATGGATGAGCCTTACAGGCAACCAGCCACTGACTCCATGAGGGATGGGGCCTAAAAGCTATCAGGTAGGGAGCTGGAAGGGAAAACTGACTGGAGAAGCAGCAAGGGTTCATGGATGTGTGGGGCTTGACTGGAGTGAACCCAGCCGTATGCTGAGTCCTGGACTCTGTCTGAGGCAGTTGGCCTTCTGGGGCCATTAAGCACAGAAGCTTTGAACAGACACATGCCCTTTGTGGGGTGAAGTCACCAGAGCTGTGGAGTCGGATGGTGGAGCAGGGCCAGGTGCTGGGCTCATGGCCTGGAAGCCTGAATTGCAGAGCAGAGCAGGTGCAGTAACAGCACACAGCTCTCTACAAGGCTCCAACCCTGCCTTGAGGGTGAGAGAGGGCTGTCTCCAGGGGCGGCCTACCTGCTACTGCCTAGTCACCAGGAAGTGGGTGGAGACCATCCAGCCCCTTTCAAGGCTGGTTTGTGCAATGGATGCATGTTCCCCCACATCCTTGGGGCTTGGCACTGGCATGCCTGGTGAGACTGATCAACCCTGTAATGCTCTCTGAACGCAGACAGCTATGGAAACCCGAGGTGCACGGCCTGAGAAGCATGGCTTACCTCCAGGGAAGAACCAATCAGCATGCTGGATGAGGGGCTCGATAATCCCCACGATCTGCAGAGAGACTGTCGTCATCATCTCTGTGATGTTTCTGCAATATGGGGGCAGCACCTCAGCATAGGCAAGAAGGCAATGAGGGCTGGGGCTCACAGGTACAATGGTTAATAGCCTTGGCCAAAGCCAACACATGCCAAGTCTGATATGGTCACCCTTGCTCTTCCAGCATGGCTAGTGCACCACAGCCCTGACTGGCCACTCCCATGACGGTCCTTTGGGACACTCCATGCAGCTTGGTGTTTTAGACTTGAGCCCTGCCACAACCTTACCAATACCCCCCAGTTTTGCCCTGCAGCCACCTGCCGTTCTCACCATGGGCTCACACATAGCTGAGTTCTGCGCTGCAGCTCTCCTGCCACGGTTCCAGTTCTCAGCAGAGAACAATAACTGAGATGAATAGCAGGTGTGCAAATGCCAGAGAGCACAAGTACATTGCCTCCCCTCTCTCACCTCTATCTTGATCCCCTGTCTTTACATTGGGAATGGAAAGCACCTCCCTCAGGTCCTAATTTCCAGAGGGGTAGCCGTGTCAGTCTGTGTACACCAAAAACAGCGAGAGTCCCGTGGTACCTTATAGACTAACAGATTTCTTCAGGCACAAGCTATATAGCTCTCACTGTTTTCCCTAAGGTACTATGTACTTTTAAATGAGCACATCACATCTGAAGTGCTTTCTAATGATTATGATGTCTCTGGGATGGACCTTCAGCTGGTCCAGATCAGCAGAGCTCAACTTAGTTTTCTGCTCCTCCCATTTACATCAGCTGAGAACCTGGCCCTTTCTTCCATTGAAACTTTGGTCCATGGGGTAACTCTATTCAACAGGATGTGCAGGGACATGGGTCTTCCAGAAGACGCACTCTCTCTTGACAGAAACAAGCCTGAACCAAACTGTGGGCTCTTTTATAGCACCACTTGCTTTCCCTTGGGGCACCATTAACTCCTATGCTGTGAGGCCATGCCCCAGGAGCCACCAAGCACACAGCAGGTGAGGATGTGGGCTCACCTGGTTCTACTACACTCAGGGCATTTCAGAGAACAGGTCACACAGCAACTTCCCCAGTCTGCTGCACTTGGAAGCAGGGACTATAATTAAGCCTTGATTTAACCAATAAAAACGACTTAGGCTAACATAAGAAAAGAAATGTTGGATGCTTGCCTGGCTGTTCCACTGACCACACTCACCAGTTCTGCCAGACTGAGTTGATAGCTCAGCCCACAGCTGCATTCTGTGTACCTGGTTGTGCCACATGCTCTGCCTTGGGTGCACCCACCACTCTCACAACAACTTACAAAGGCATGGTGGGAAATACTCCCACCAGTGCCTAGGCAGCTGGTCACTTTCCCATCTAAGCTGGAGCCAGGCCTTTCAGAAGTGATACTGAGCCCTGGACTACACTTAAACTAAACTTAAACTGGACTAAACTTAAACTGACCTAGCTACATTTCCCAGAGGGTCAAAGACCACACACCTGTCAGGACCATAGTTAAGATGACCTAATCTAAGGCATAGATGTGGCTAAATTCTGCCATTAGGTGAGATGGATTAACAACACTCACAAAAGGAATACCGTCTGCATTGTAGATATGCCCTACATCAGGTAGGAAATCAGGTAAATCTGCTAAGTAACCAATGGTTAGAAAATTAACCCAAATGTGAGAAATCAAGGCCCTAAGATGCCCATTATCATACTATTTCCACATCTACAGCATCACAGATTGGTTCATATGGGAACCTTGACTCTGCTCCTTCCAGTTCATTCCCTTCACCTCCCTGTCTCTATTCTCCTGCCCCTCCTTCCATGTTAGCCCTACACATAGGTAGGCTCCTGGTCTGCATGGGTCAAGAACCCTCTGTGACAGTGTCTCAATTAGAGGTGACTGCTTATAATATTACTGATATCAATCCTGAAAATTTAACACAAATCTTGCAAAATACGCCATGTAAGGAATCACTGGAAACATTCTGATTTACTGAACTTCAGAATCTCCTCTACATGTGTGCATCATTTTTGTATTGTAAGCTATGAATATGTGTGATGTTTCTGTACCAAAAGCTTAGCACCAGCACTGTCCAGCCTGGCTGAGGACCAGTCAAGGGCCACCAGCTATACAGTGCACACAAGGAGAGAAGGCAGGGCTATGTTGAGTATAAACAATCAGGATACATAGGGATGTGTCTGTGGAGTCTGGATGGGAACTCTACCGAGCTTTCTCCTACCCATGTGCTAGAAGCTTGTGTTTGAAACAAACCACATGACAGAAACTATAAAATTCAGTTTCACCATCTCCATTGTCTTTTCATTTTTGCCTCATCAACAACAGAAACCATGAAACAAAGAACCGAGACCCATCCCAGTACTCGATGTACACCAGAGAAACTGGACAAGCTGGCAGACTTCAACATTGCTAAGAGTCTAACGAAGGGGCTTTGAAGTCATTTGTATGTATCTGATTGCTTTGATCATTTAACATCTCTCATCTTGCTTATTTCCCTTTTATAACAAACCTTTAGTTTCAGTTACTAAAGCACTGCCTGGCAGTGCAGTATTTTGGACAAGATCCACACCAACCCTGATTGGGTAATGAGGCTGACCCTTGGAGGATCAGAACATTTTGATCAAAGGAATAGTTTCAAATAACTTAGCTCTTTACTGGATTGAGTTGTTGATTGGGAGCCTGCAATTGAAACACAACAGAGGGTTGCGTATTTCTTCATTTAGCTTCTTGAAAGCCAGTATGAGGAATTAAGAGTACTGTTTGTCACTGGTTGGTGAATCTAACTTCAGTGTTAGCCACCAGTTTCAGGAGAATCTGTACTCCTTTTGTAGATTACCCTTAGCATTTTAAGGTGCCCAGGAATATATGGGTCACACTCCCTCCCTTCCTTGCCCCCTCAGGGTTGACAACCATCCATAATTTTACACTTTGTAAAAAGGTATACAAACTTCCTGCTGTCCATAAGTTCATCCTAAAAGGAAATGTCTGTAAAAATCTCTCTCTTTCCACCAGCCTACCAGCTGCCTGCCTGTTTGTTGCTGCTGTTGCCTGCCTCCTCCTCTGGCTGTGGCTTATCTCTTTGGCAGTCACTGGCAGCCCATCCGCTCTTCCAGCTGGGCAGTGGGTGAGGGGTGGGAGAAGAGATAGAGGAGGTTGGTTAACAGAGAGCTGGGGAGGGGCTGAGACTCAGTCAGAAAACTGGAAGAGGATAGGAAACAGAGTCCAGTCCCCAAGGCACCCCTCCGACCTGGGGCTCTATTGGAGTCAGGGAACTGTCCTGCGGCTGCGGAGCCAGCTGGGAGCAGAGTGGGTCTGAATACACTTACCCCCCCCCGACCCCCCCCCCCCATCTAATTCTGTCTTCCCCTTTTCACTCAGCCTAGGCTGTTTCTCCAGACTAGAATCTGGAGACTGCTACTATAAATTGCCTGCATCATAGGAATGCACTAGCCTATAACTTTCCTCCAGCAGCTGCAGTGGCTGAGCACCTGCAGTGGTAAAATGCTCAGCTGGCACCTCTGTGCTCCCTGGGGCAGGTGGGTACAGCCAATTGTACCTGAAGTCCCTGGGCCCCAATCCGGCCTGTAGCGGGATCCCTACCGCTCCTCCCTCAGCCTTCCCCATCACTGCCCACTGAGAGTCTCAACATAGGACATAACTGTTGCATTCTGATATGAGTATAATGAGGTTATTGTGTTATGCTGTTTTTAGTGATGTCAGTAAAAAAAAATAAAAAATCAACGTCGACTCTTCATGTCAGTACAAACTAAAATGCAAGGTTGGCAGCCCTTATTCAAACCCATCTCTTCATCCAACCCAGGCTTCCTTCCTTGTCAACATTAACATTTCTCCTTCACCCTCCCTCTGCAGAAACAGCATTTTGCATATTTTGACTGCCTTATTTTAGCGTGACTTGGCTTTAGATTGTCAGGGGCTGTGTCTTCATGTATGGGCATAGAATCTGGACTTAAAAGGTCTGATGTGCTGAGTCCCCACAACTCCCACTGACTTCAGCAGGAATTGTGGATGCTCTGCACCTTACCAAATCAGGCTGGAGGAGAACAAGAAGAGAAACAGCAATCACCAGTTCAGAAGAACAAAGAACAGCTATACTGGATCAGATCAATGGTCCATCTAGCTCAATATCGCATCTTCTGTCAGTGGCCACTGGCAGGTGCCTCAGAGGGAATGAACAGAATAAGGCAGTTATGAATGACCCACTCTCAGCTTCTAGCAGTCAGAGGTTTAGGGACACTGAAAACATGGCATTGCATCTCTGACCCTCTTGGCTTATAGCCATTGATAGACTTATCCTTCATGAATGTATCTAGTTCTTTTCTGACTTCAGTTATAATTTTGGAATTCACAGCATCCTTTGGCAACAAGCTGACTGTGTGTTGTGTGAAGAAATAGTTTCTTATGTTTGTTTTAAACCTGCTGCCTATTAATTTCATTAGGTGACTCCTAGTTCTTGTGTTAGGTGAAGGGGTAAATAACACTTCACTATTCATTGTTTTCACACCATTCATAATTGTTTAGACCTCTATCAAATCTCCCTTCAGTCATCTCCTTTCTATGTTGAATGCTCTCCTAAGTCTTCAATCTGTCAGACAGAAGCTATTCCATGCCTCAGTGAGTTTTGTTGCCCTTCTCTGTCCCTTTTCCAATTTCATTTCCGATATATCTTTTTTGAGATAGGGCCACCAGATCTTCATGCATTATTGAAAATATGGGTGCACCCAGGATGTACATAGTGGCATTAGGATATTTACTGTCTTATTATCTATGCCTTTCCTAATGATTAACATGGTTAGTGTCTTTACTGCTGCTGTATATTGAGCTGACATTTTCAGAGAACTATGATTCCACAATGATTCCAATATCTTTCCTAAATGATAACAGCTAACTTAGAACTCAGTATCTCGTGTTTATAATTGAGATTACATTTTCCAATGTGCACTACTTTTCATTTAGCAGCACTGAATTTCATCTGCCATTTTGTTGTCCAGTCACTCAGATTCATTAGATCCCTTTGTTACTCTTCTCAGTCTGCTTTGGACTTAACTGTCTTAAGTAATTTTGTATCATTTACAAACTTTGCCACCTCACTATTTACCCCCTTTCCAGGCCATTTATGACTATGTTGAACAGCACTGGTCCCAGGTCAGAGTCCTGGGAGACTGTTATTTATCCCTCTACACTGTGAAAACTGTCCTTTTATTTCTACCTTTTGTGTCCTGTCTTTTAATCAGTTACTGGACATTCCTTTTAATCTCGTGACCACTGGCTTTGTATAAGAGCCTTTGGTGAGGGACTCTTCCAAAAACTTTCTGAAAGTCCAAGTACACTACATCCACTGGATCATCCTTGACAACCTGTTTGTTGACCCCAGGTGTGTTCACACAGCATTCTTATTTTGAAACAACGAGGTTGTTTCGAAATAAGAAATGCCATGGCCACACGATGCAGGGCCATTTCGAAACAAGCAAACCACTTGTTTCGAAATGGCCGCCGTTCTTTCGAAACAGCTAAAACCTTGTTTCATTTCAAAACAAGGTTGTTTGAAACCAGTGGTTTCGAAACAGCCCCTCAGCACCCTGGCCAGGGAACCCTCAGCACCCTGGCCAGGGTGCTGAGGGGTGTCCTCTGGCCAGCAGAGGGGGGCTGCAGGCACCCGTGGGGTGAAGCGGAGC